>CAHIKZ030000854.1:1867500-1886043 GCA_903632075.3 Acanthosepion pharaonis | reverse complement strand
ATGGGCATATTTTTCGGCCAAGCCCACGGGCTCGGAGAACCCCACAATAAATAACCGACCTTGTGTCACTTGTTGTCCCAGTGGGGGGGGGAGGCTAAATATCGTCAGTCGCTCAAGTCTTGAACGACAGATCGGTTGAACTCTCTGCCTTCGGGCAAGGAGGAACCCGAAAGAGGCTACGCCGAAGGGCGGATTCTCTTTAGGGGAGGTAAACTGACCCTGAACCCGTTTATTCGGGTTCAATGGGCATATTTTTGGCCGAGCCCACGTTAAAAAGACCTTGTGCCACATGACGCACTCGTGGTGGAGGTGAATGAATATCATCAGTAGTTCAAGTCGAGTCAAGAGTCGAGTCAGAGGCAGTCCGAAACAGAGTCGCGTTCCGACAATTACTGCAAGACATTGGAATAGTGATACTGGTCGAGACTACATTGTTCTCTCTACTAAACCTGATTGTTTATACTAACACTTCTACTTCTCTGTATATATTCCTGTTTGTAATATATGAGTGTTATTCCATACATAGTTCTTTATTGGTTCTACCTTGGACTATCACCGTGGTACAAGGAACCGGACAATAACAGAAAGAAATAGAGAAAGTGTGAAAGAAAAGAAGAGACAGTGAAATAAATAGAGAAAGATGGAAAGAAATAGAGAAAGGATGAAAGAAAGAAAGAACGAAGATGTTTTTGACTTGAGAAAGAAAGTTGCATGTGATTAAAAATAAGTAAGAAATCAATACAAAAAAGAAGACATTTGCAATTAACGTCAAAAAGACGTAAGTTTGTAATTAATAAAGAAATAAAGAAAAGTAAATCATTTCTGAGTAAATAAATAAAGGAGAATGTGATTAAAGAAAGAAAGAAAGAAAGAAAGGAAGGACGGATGGAAAGAAAGAAAGAAAGAAATAAAGAAAGAAAGAATGAAAAGAAAGAAAGAAAGAAAGAAAGAAAGAAAGAAAGAAAGAAAAAAGAAAGAAAGAAAGAAAGGAAGGAAGGAAGGATGGAAAGAAAGAAAGAATGAAAGGAAGGAAGGAAAGAAAGAAAGAAAGAAAGGAAGGAAGGGAGGAAAGAAAGAAAGAAAGAAAGAAAGATAGGAAGGACGGATGGAAAGAAAGAAAGAAAGAAAGAAAGAAAGAAAGAAAGAAAGAAAGAAAGAAAAAAGAAAGAAAGAAAGGAAGGAAGGAAGGATGGAAAGAAAGAAAGAATGAAAGGAAGGAAGGAAAGAAAGAAAGAAAGAAAGAAAGGAAGGAAGGAAGGGAGGAAGGAAAGAAAGAAAGAAAGATAGGAAGGACGGATGGAAAGAAAGAAAGAAAGAAAGAAAGAAAGAAAGAAAGAAAGAAAAAAAAAGAAAGAAAGAAAAAAGAAAGAAAGAAAGGGAAGGAAGGAAGGAAGGATGGAAAGAAAAAGAAGATGAAAGGAAGGAAGGAAAAAAGAAAGAAAGGAAGGAAGGAAGGAAGGAAGGAAGGAAAGAAAGAAAGAAAAAAAAGAAAGAAAAGAAAAGATAGGAAGGACAGATGGAAAGAAAGAAAGAAAGAAAGAAAGAATGAAAGGAAAGAAGAAAGGAAAGAAAGAAAAAAAAAAGAAAAAGAAAGAAAAGGAAGGAAGGAAGGATGGAAAGAAAGAAAGAATGAAAGGAAGGAAGGAAAGAAAGAAAAGAAAGAAAGGAAGGAAGGAAGGAAGGAAGGAAAAAAAGAAAAGAAAGATGGGGAAGGACGGATGGAAAGAAAGAAAGAAAGAAAGAAAGAAAAGAAAAAAAGAAAGAAAGAAAAAAAAAAAAAAAAAAGAAAGAAAGAAAGGAAGGAAGGAAGGAAGGATGGAAAGAAAGAAAGAATGAAAGGAAGGAAGGAAATAAAGAAAGAAAGGAAGGAAGGGAGGAAGAAAGAAAGAAAGAAAAAAGAAAGAAAGAAAGAAAGGAAGGAAGGAAGGATGGAAAGAAAGAAAGAATGAAAGGAAGGAAGGAAAGAAAGAAAGAAAGAAAGGAAGGAAGGGAGGAAAGAAAGAAAGAAAGAAAGAAAGATAGGAAAGAAAGAAAAGAAAGAAAGAAAAGAAAGAAAGAAAGAAAAAGAAAGAAAGAAAGAAAAAGAAATAAAGAAAAAGAAAGAAAGAAAGGAAGGAAGGAAGGATGGAAAGAAAGAAAGAAGGAAAGAAAGGAAGAAAGAAAGAAAGGGAAGGAAGGAAGGGAGGAAGGAATGAAAAGAAAAGAAGAAAGATAGGAAGGACGGATGGAAGGAAGAAAAGAAAGAAAGAAAGAAAGAAAAAAGAAAGAAAAAGAAAGAATGAAAAGAAAGAAATGGAAAGAAAGAAAGAAAAGAAAGAAATAAAGAAAAAAAGAAAAAAAAAAGAAAGGAAGGATGGAAAGAAAGAGAAATGAAAGGAAGGAAAGAAAAGAAAGAAAGAAAGGAAGGAAGGAAGGGAGGAAGGAATGAAAGAAAGAAAGAAAGATAGGAAGGACGGATGAAAAGAAAGAAAGAAAGAAAGAAAGGAAGGAAGGAAGGATGGAAAGAAAGAATGAAAGAAAGGAAGGAAAGAAAGGAAGGAAGGATGGAAAGAAAGAAAGGAAGGAAGGAAGGAAGGATGGAAAGAAAGAAAGAAAGAAAGAAAGAAAGAAAGAAAGAAAGAAAGATGCTGAGGCCTACAAAGTTCAACAAAAACAACTGGAAATCAGAACATAATTTTTAGAAGCAAAGAGAAGTCCTTAAATTATTAGCCTTTCACACCACATAAAATGCTGCCTGAACTCTTTCTAGCCACCATGATGGCAATCGCCTCTTATTCCAAGGAAGGAATCTAATAAGAATCATTTATACGGCCTACAACATTTTAGTAGGGGCAGATATGGCACTATTTGCTGCACTGTTTAACAGTAAAATAACAGTCATTTTGGTTACATGCGGCTCATTGGAAGAGGAGAGAATATTTGAAAAAAATAGAAAGGCTGTGCTTTCATGAGGTTCAAAAGTGTAGACATGGGTTTGGTTTGCACAAGAATCAAAAGTTTAAACATCGGTTTGTTTTGCATGGAGGTCAAAAAACGAGCCAGGATTTTGCTTGCACGAGAGTCAAAATGTTATATATTGATATGCTTTGCAAGAGAGCTATAAAGGCTTGTTTTTAACGAAAATCAAATGATATATGTCTATATCTCTGAGATCAGGTATTATGGTTACTTACATTATTTACATTATTCGGATTGTCATCCTCATCATCATTGCTATATTCACAACATTTCGGCCGTTGTACGCCCCGGCCTTCATTAGGTGATCGGAATTTCGAATCGAACCCTTTATTTCGTTCACCGGCGAAGACTGTTCTAGTTCCACGTGCCATTCCACTTCCAGATGTGTCAGTTATTTCCCTCATAGACACATGGACCAGTGGATAAAGGCGTTGGCTATATCCAGTTACAAGACCGAAGGAGTTATAACTTCAATACCAGGGAATGTAGACCAAAACTTGGAGAAAAAAAGAAAAATAACTGAGACATCTGAAACGGATGAAACGATGTGAATATGGCAATGTAGATGAGGATAACAGTCCGAAAAATGTAAGAATCAAATGTTTATACCTCGATTGTATTTGCAGGAGAGACTAAACGGTAAACTGGGGGTTTGTTTGAACGAGAGTCAGAAGGTTAGACGCAGGTTTGTTTTTCATGAGAGTCAAATGAGCAAACAGGGGTGTTGTTTAAACGATAAGATGTTAGACATGTTTGTTATGTGTGAGATTAAAAAATGGGGAGAATGGTTTAGTTTTCACGAGAGTCAAAAGGTATCTTCTGTTTGTTTTCGGCGTAGATTTGTCTTTCTCGAAATAACATTAGTAATAGAGAGATTTCATTTTCAGTAATGTCAAAAACTATCTTATGTTTTGTTTTTTTCGACGTAGGTTTGCCTTGCTCGAAAAAAACATTAATACGAGAGAAGTTTGGCTTGCACGAAAGTCAAAAGTAGCTATTTTGTAATCTCATACAATTTTCTTACACTTTTTTGTACCTATGGAATACAGTAAAAACTTGCAAATTTCGCTTGTGCTGATTCTTAATTAGAGTTCTGATTTGAATAAATATTTCTAATTTAGTGTATTTAATACAAAACAAGAAGGCACATTGGAGTAATGGATTGAGGAATTGGAGAGCCGAGTTCGAATTCCAGTCGGATCCATTGCATTCATTTATGTTCTAATACCCTTGGGAAAGATATGAATCTTCATCTTCTAAATAAATAGCAGGACAGATTGGGTTCCATAGCCTTGGCTGGCTACCGGTCTAGGAGGGAAAAAATCTCTGAATTCAAAACTGTCCTGGGGAGGGTTGGGCTCTGTCATCCTATCATACCCAAGAAACAACACTTCTACTGACGCTACGACCCTATTGGTCATGTAAAAAATCTATTAGAAAATATATCAATTTTATTAGATTTATTCTTGATATAGTAAATTAAAGTCAATTAGTATGCAAAACCCTGCGGAAATCAAGTATTTCTTTACATTCTTTCTGACGATATTTATATTTAAATGCTCAGTGTGCTTAAAGCTATGAATTCAGTACTTGGTGTCAGTAATTAGCTCATCAGAATCCAGCTTTTACATTGAATGCAGTTTGAATTTTCTAAACAAAAAAAAACAAACAAAACAAACAATCTACCCTGATATCTAATAGCACCCGGGAGAACTGTGTGATGCAGTCGAAGCACTTGTGATACAAAAATCAAGCACCACGATGAGCCACATACGCTGTTTTTGATAAGCTGAGAAGAACTTTGTCCAAGATCAAACACTTAGCTGAAAAAATGACAGGTGGCTGTGCGCCAGACTCATTGAAGACCCCGCAGTTCGTAAACTAAGTCCCCGTCGCAATGCCTTCACAAGTGCTTATGATCAATGTCACCGATTAAATCGTGACATTGGGTACGATAAGTAGATCGTGGAAAGCTGTATAGGCACCAATAAGAATCCACTCAATCATTGACGGCTGACAAGACCCAAGAATGGTTGATCGAACTTTTTCAGGATCGTGTTACTCCTAAAATTTATACTCTTTGCTCTCCTGATTTAAACCCCATGGACTATTACGTCCGGGGCGTTGTTGGTAAAGATGTCAACAAACATGCCCGTATTGCCGATGACTTGCTGAAGGATGTTACTGGAGACGTAAGCCCAACATGAATAATGGATACTTGAACAAGGCATGTAATTATTTTTAATTGAAGCGGGTAGAGGTCATATTAAATAGATGATTTTTGTAGGAACAATTGTACTAAATTATATAAACATATAGTGTTCTCTGAGATGAATAATATGATTAAATAAAAATTAAAACCGGTTCGCAAGTTCCTGACATAAACCTGTAAATTCAAAGAGAATGTTTGACTTAAAAATTTGATCTTTCAGAAATACACGGTTAATCTTTGGTATTCTGATACATAAAAAAAATAATAAGATAAATGAATAGATAGATAAGCTGATACATATATAAATAATGAGATAGATAGATAGATAGATAGATAGAGATAGATAGATAGATGAACGCATACATGTGAACAGAACGAGTCAGATAGACAGACGGACACATAGATAGATAGATAGATAGATAGATAGATAGATAGATAATGTTTATAAAAATATCTCTGACTTTCTGTCTGTCACTATATCTTTCTCTCAAAATACTTAGTAAGAACACATATATAAGAGCATATTCTCATAGATATATAGATAAATACATATAAACACAGGTGAGATAGATAGATAGATAGAGAGATAGATAGATAGGCAGACAGACAGACAGACAGATAGATAGATAGATAGATATGTTTATACACATCTCTCTGACTTTCTATCTGCCTGTCAGTCTATCTATCTCTCTATCTATCTCTCTCTCTCTCTCTCTACACACACACACACACACACACACACATATATATATATATATATATATTTACTTGGAAAAGAACACATATATAAGAGCATGTTCTCATAAATATATAGATATGTAGATAGATACATATGAACACAACTGAGATAGATAGATAGATAGATATGAAGACTGAGATAGATAGATAGATAGATAGATAGATAGATAGATAGATAGATAGATAGATAGATAGATAGATGGATAGATAGATAGATATGAAGCTGAGATAGATAGATAGATAGATGGATAGATAGATAGATAGATGATAGATATGAAGACTGAAAACTGATAGATGAATGAATGGATAGATAGATAGATATGAAGTTGGGATAGATAGATGGATAGATAGATATGAAGACTGAAATAGATAGATAGATAGATAGATAGATAGATGAATAGATGTGAAATGGGATAGATAGATGGATAGATAGATAGATAGATAGATAGATAGATATGAAGACTGAAATAGATAGAGAGATAGATAGATAGATAGATAGATAGATAGATAGATATTGGTAATATTAAGCGTTTCCTTACAAGGAATCAATTGGCATTCATTGACCGCACTCTCAGTGCTACAGTAGGTTGACATTTATAAAATGTCTTTCTTGAAATGATTTTTAAAAATTTTTTTTCATGTCCAGTAACTTTGAATTGCTCTTTCCAGTACGGACGGGGATTTCCTTACTAACCTTTTGTTTGATGTAGGCGGGAAAGCGAACATCTTGATTATATCATAATTTTTCTCTTCCAGTAATATCCATTATCTTCTTCGTGCTGTTGAAAGCCTTAAGTGATATGGTTTCTCTTATTTTGGTACGCTTCTTTGTTTGTGATTTTGGAGCGCCTGTCCACGACGAAATTGTGGTCTTTGCTAAGCTTTGATCGATTTTCAGGATGAGTTGTTATTAAAACACCCTGGACCTTTCAGACGATCATCGCCCGCTTCGCCCGCTTCTTAATCTCACCTGACAAAGCAGATGCGAGAAGAAAAATGTCAAAATAATGCACTATAACAGAAAACCTATTTGGGTTATTCTACAGAAACTCGAAACATAAAATTTCGAGTAGTCGCTTTAAAACCAAAATATTCTGCATTCTCTTGGCTTCTGAAACTGTTTCCATTCTTTAAGAACACGTCGTTTATTTATAGAGATTTGGAAGACAGATTCCTGACAATTCCAATAAACAGACAATTGCGAAGAAAACATCTAAGTTCTGCTATTCCCAAGCACCGAGAACATTATCTGAAGATTTCGCACAATCCTTTCAAGAAAGCCGACCCGAAAAACAGCACAATATTTCCGACCAAGGTAGTATAATAGATATAGGGAAATGACATATTGCAAATTTAGTTATACATGAATTATTCGTGTAGTGTGTATATTTGAACATAATAAAATCAACAGAGCGTGAAAAAAAAGTACTCGGAACGCGGGAAATGCAAGTTCGTTTGCTGTTCGTGCGATGCGTGTTGCAAAATTGGTTTATTATATTTGGAGGAACTCTGCGAGGAAAAGAAGTTCCGTTTGCACGAATTGCAATTCACAAATTTGACGGTATTCTTCGTCTTTTAGCAGCATTAACTTTTTATTCAATATCAGTAATCTATAACATCAATAATAGAACGCCCAAATGATACTATCATATGCATTCATAGAATAACATACACGCTCTTGCGCGCGCAAAACACACTCTAGAACGCATATAATTTTATCATTTTAATCGTTAGTTCTGCTGGATGCTCGCATTTGAGTAGACGCTCCGTTTATTTATTAAAACGTATATTTATTCATTTTTTGTCTACTGGCTTGAAAACTGGCGCAGTCTTAATAAATGTGGACGTTCTCTTGCGGAGAAAAAGATTACTTTCATTTTTTTTTAATAAAGATTTCTCGAACATTAAAATGTATTTACTATTTTTTGTATTCGTCAACCAATAGGAGTAGATAGGTCCGGCTATCGTTCGGTTCACACTCCTCCCCTGTCATTTGAACAGGAGTAGAGGTTTACCCCTTGTTTCAAGTTTCGGATTGGGGTTTCCCGTTCCTTCTGAAGTTTTCGTTCCGTTCACACACCTCTCCTGTGTTTTGAACAGGAGTAGAGGTTTATCCATTTCCCAGTTTGAGATTAGGTTTCCCGTTCCTTCTCAAGTATCCACATTCTCTTTCACTTCAAGTAGCCGCCTTTTAATCTCGCCTTGCTTGGTGTGAATTGTTTAAGTAGTAGAATACCCGACTGACGCCAATTCAGTCGGGTTTTGATCCTAGCTAGAGGCTACCGGACGTCTAGCCACATTGCTAAGCTGTGATACAGTGAAACATTTTTGTCTGTTGAAAACAGTATATATATATATATATATATATATATATATATATATATATATATATATATGTGAGTGTGTGTGTGTGTGTGTGTGTGTGTGTGTGTGTGTGTAAAATTTTCTTAAAACTACCCTGTAGAAAAAGACAATATGTATAAAGAGAAAAAGAGAATAGGAAAGCGGCAGTTTTAGCCCACGCGTTTCGTCCAATGTGGACATTTTCAAGGTAAAACTAAATGAATTTATTGAAGCAATGTATTTATAAACAACAAACAAAATGTCGTTAGCAATTAGAAGAATTTATACCATTTAAGCGTTAAATTTTCCAAGGCATCTTTTCTTAATATGCGCCCCAAGAAATTTTATCTCTGTTATTCCCTATTTTCATAAAAGATAAATGTTGTTTTTTTTGGGTTTTTTTTGTTACGATTTTATATTTTAAAATGTGGGAGACACATATATTAGCTCTATACTACATTTTCCGACTAAGGATGGGTAAGTGAATGACAATATATATATTATATATTATAGACTGTTTCGCTGTATCACAGCTCATCAGGTGGCTAGACTTCCGATTGTCTCAACCCAGGTTCGAAACTGAACTGGCGTCAGTCGGAGATTTTTCCCTTAAGCTATCAGCACCCGGCAGAGAGAAAGGTGAATGTTTACTTAATTATTCTTGAATAAGCACGCCACTGACTCAATAAAAACATTTCATTGTTTAAAAAAACTATGTATTTTCTCAAATATTACATTTATGAGAAACAGTGAATAAGAGGAAGAGAGAAAGATATAGAAAGATAGCAAAAAAGAATAACAAAGAAAAAGCTTCTGTTACTTCTTTTATTAGTCCTTAAGCAGCATCATCTAACGGCATCTTGCTAGACCAAGTCAGGGTTAACTGCATAAAAGCTAACACTCCGCTAAGTGGTGACACCATCGATATTCCTAAATTTTACGCATCAAAATTATTATAAATTTGATCAGTCCGCAATTTTTTAAAATTTTATCAGTTAGTAGAGGCTAGTTTATTTTTGATCGTAATGTTTTTAAATAAAAGTCTAGTATATTAAAAAATAAACTTTTCCCTGCCAAAAGATATGGGTATAAAAATATGGCTGTATTATTTTTATTGTAAGTTTTTAAGCATTGGATACAATTCATTTGAGCTCTGTGTGTTTTTGTGTGTGTGTGTGTGTGTTTTTTTTTGTGTGTGTGTGTGTGTGTGTGTGTGTGTGTGTGTGTGTGTGTGTGTGTGTGTGTGTCTAAGTTCAGCTGGGTTCGTTTCCTTCTTATGTCGGCGAACCCATCATCTGAGACCCGATTCTGCACTTGGTGGCTATGTGTAAACCTTCTCAGTCAACTTTTAGAACAGCTCGACATTTTGGCATTCTTTGATGATTGAGTGCAAAGCTTACTTTGTTATCCCAACTTTCTCGTACGATCAGCGAACTTAAGCAACGTTTAACCTTGTAAGTACCTAGATGGGTGACCGCTTCGGAATACCAAGTGCTGTAATCGTTTTTGTGCATGTTCTGTAATGGTGATGTTTTGGAGCTATTAATAGGATAACTGAGTTCCAATCCCCATTAGGTTCGTTATATTTACTCATGAACAAACACCACTTCTGCTCCAGCTACGGGTTAATTTATAAGATTTGTATCACTGAAGCATCATCCTCTCTACCCGACAAAAATTATTACAATCTAAAATACAATCTAGCTTAAAATAACCTCCAAAATGTGGAGAAATCATGGAAAACGAAACAATTAATGAATTACATGGTACTGGCTGTGGTTACCACAGAACAAAATCGAAGATACCTGATGGGCAGTGTATTAGACGCAGAACTGTATTATTTCCAAGTGGAAATCACATACTAGACTATAAATCGACCTAGTCATGCTACCTTGCTAAAACTGACTCTATGTTAACGCCGACGTAGCGATCAAAATAACAATGATATTTTATTAGAGAAATGAATAAACGTTTTTCTGAGTATATTTGAGTTAAATTTTCAGCATAAAATTGTTGATTTATGCAGAAGGTCTCAGTTAACGGTTTTCTTTTCTGTCTTCTTGTAATCTATCCTTAGTCCCTTCTTCTCGCTCTCCTTCGCTACCTTCTGTAGGAGGTTTTGTAGATCCTGTCTGCTGTCAGCACTGTGTCATCTGCATATCTTATGTTGTTAAGATTTTCGCCGCCAACGATGAATCCTGGTAGGATTTCCACTTCTCTTAGAATTGCCTCGCTGTGTATATTGAATAAGTCCGGTGAGAAAACACATCCTTGTCTTACCCCTCTTTCTATTTTGGTATATCTGCTGAAATATATTTTTTTTTATTCGTATGCAGGCGGTTTGCTGCAAGTAAATGTTTTGGATTATTCTAATGTCTTTCCCTAATATATCAAAGTTTCTAAGCAGTTCTCTGCAAGTCTTTGTGACGTACTTTGTCGAAAGCCTTTGCGTTGTCTATAAAACATCGGTACACGTTTTTCTGCATTTGCATTGCTTTTTCTGATAACATTCTGAGAATAAAAACCGCGGTCTATGTTCTTGTCTTATCTCTGGTCTAATACCACTATCGCGATTTTTTCAGGAGAATTCAGGTTTGTTATGTGGCTCATTAGGCATATTTTATGGTAGAGTTTACATTCATTTGCGCGGGGTTTCTCGGACAGTGCTATGAAAATAGATCTGCTTGGATCTTCCGATATAACGCCACTGGTGTAGATTTCATTTCTTATTTCTGTAATCTTGCTGAAATCATCTAAGGCTGCCAGCATCTCTATTACAATTTCGTCTGGCTCTGCCGCACTGTTTCTGTTCAATCTGGGCAGAGCAGATTGTTGACCATGTTTGCCGTAGTCTCTGAATATGGAATCCAGTGAAGTCCGTAATGTGTTCAATCTCAGAATTTGGCAGTGAACATTCAGAGAATGTAGCGGCTGTTAAGTAATTCTTTAATTCTTCGATATCAGGTTGGCAATGGAGATATTTTGGGAGAAAAAAACAAAACAAAATGGCTGCCTTTATACACGTCGGATTGAATATTTTGAGCATTCTGATTGGTTAACATTTCTATTCGTGTCGAGTCAGCTCATTTTGGCTAGCTCACTAGTACTAAAAGGCACCCAAATATTCCAACAAAAATTCACTTTGGTTTTTAGTATTTCCGGCCGATTGGTATTTCTCTGTATTGCCGGTTGTTTTGTATCGGCGTGAAAGAAATCAGCAATATATTCGTTCCAGCGCTGAAGAATATTTCTTTCTCTAATATAAGCGTTCTGTTCTTGATGAGAATGTTTTCTGTTCTGTTAGTTCCCTTAGCACGCTTAAATTCGTCTAGTCGGCGGACCGGGATAAAAGCTCGTTATATTAGTTGGCATGAAAATATTTGTAGAAAAGACAGACGGAAGTCATCTCCCAGAAACACCTTCCAAATATTGCTCTCCCGCACAAAATGCCTTCCAGACATATCTCATGCATATACCCCCTTGAAATACCTCCCACATGTTCCCCAAAAATACATCCCAAATATATCTGCCTTGAAATATCTCCCAGAAATACCTCCCTTGAAATACCTCAGAAATACTTCCTACATATACTCACCCCTTGAAATACCTCCCACCTATAATCCCATAAATATCTCCCAGAAATAGCTCCCTTGAAATACTTCCCAGGAATACCCCGTACATATACCTCCTTTGAAATACCTCACACATATACACCCAGAAACACCTCCCTTGAAATACCTTGTACATATATCTCCCATAAAATCCCTCCCATTTATAACCCCAGAAATATCTCCCAGAAACACCTCCCTTCAGTACCTCCTAGAAATACCTCCTACATATACCTCTCTTTAAATACCTCCGAAAAATATCTCCTACATATACCTCCCTTCAAATACCTTCTACATATATCTCCCTTCAAATACCTTCCGTCTATAACCTCAGAAATATATCCCAGAAATCCCTACCTTGAAACATCTACCTCCTAAGTACCTACCTACAGAAGTAACTGCTACATATAACTCCCTTGAAATACTTTCCAGAAATACCTCTCACATAATGGTAAGGCATTAGCGACAATGCCGTCTTCATTTAGCTAATGCATTTTATGTGGTACTAGCAGCATGGCCCGGCGTTACCCGTGCTTGATTCAAAAATCGTACGACTCATACGTACGGTATCACTTGACTTAAAATATTTTTGCCCTTCCTTGCCTTTAAAGGAGTGCGCTTTGCCGTGCTGATGTTGCTACATGCCTTACTTCTTGCCTATCTCACACTGCCAATTTTTCTAAGCTCTATACTAAACATTAAATCTGTTACGAAAAAAAAAATAAACAAAATGAACACAAAACGATCAGCTTTAAAAAAAAGGACTCGTAACTGGAAAAACCGAATGAAAAAAGAAGGTTAACAACAAATACTTTTTCACACCCAACCCAGTTCTGCGGAATCAGAATCAACGTTGAGTTTAAGAAAGCGAATGAGCCAATTGGAGTAAAGTGCCATGCACATTTAAATTTTTCCCACTTGTGACGAATGAAGCTATCGATTTTTTTTTTACATGCTAGCATGCTAGTTAACATTCGTGTCAGTCAGCTATTGGCTCTCACGCTGGCCAATAGAATCTTCCTGCCTATTCGTGGCAGCCAGCTATAGGCTCTCACTCTGGCCAGTAGAAAATGGCCGCAACCTACATGAAAACTCCCGTAGAAGCAAGAAAAAATCGATTATTTCCACTATTGATAGGAGTTGGGAAATGCATAGTCGGTCTTGGCCTTGCGCTACCTTGGAGCATGTGCATGTAAATTTTGATGCAAATCCATCGAAAATTGCGGCAGTGCATTCGTTACACACACACACACACACACACACACACACACACACACACACACACACACACATATCCTGCCTTTTATAGATAGAGATATATTTCTAAAACGTATATATCGCATGTATTTCTGCCACACCTTGTATTTTCACACGAATTTAAGGTAAATATTGAAATATCATTTTTTTTTTTTTCAAACTGAGCATTCATTGAACTTGAGCTGAAAAGAATTTAAATATCAAATTTGGGGACAATGCTGCCGCGATTGAGTGATGAGGAAAGTCTAATTTCAATAATAACCCAAAACCTAAAACACGCCTCTCCCTCGTGATATCAAATAGTAATATGATATCTTATTGTTCTGTTTGATATCAGCTCGCCCTCAGGTTAGAAAAAGAGAATCTACTAATTCTCAATCAATTGAATCTGAATCTTCCGTTGCAATTTGTTTGAATACACGTATTTACCGCCCTTGTTAATTGACTCTTATTAAGCAATATCAATATTGCATCCTTAAAGGCAATCAGGAGCTTTAGATATCATGAAAAAAATACGTGCAGACATTTCAGAATGGAAGGCACGTTGGAAAGGCGAAGAGCATTTTTGCTTTCAAATGCAATAAATGCCCAATGGTGAGACGGGAATATTTTGATTAAATAAATCTATTCATTGTTGATATATTTCGAAATATATTCTTTAGGTAATTAATAAATTTTAAGTAGAATAGCTTGCAAATTTCAAATATGTTGAAGATAATATGCTAGGACAAAAGACACTAAGATAGATATAAGATAGAAGATAATAATGAACAGGAATTATATATAAACTGGGATATATATATATATATATTGTGTGTATTTAGGCATAAACAGACACTTTAGATAGATAGATATAAAAAAAGAAATTCACAATCCATTATTTTTTGAGATAGATAGATAGATAGATATAAAAATCCGTCATTGTTTAGTGATTTTTATTTTTACAAAATAGAATAGATAATACTATTAGGTACGTAAAAATCACGTTTCCACGAACTAAGATAATATAAGATTGATTTTGTAGATAGATAGTAATGAATATGAAAATTATTATATATATATATATATATATATATATATTTTTATATATTCTTTTATATATATTTTAACATTATATATATATATATATATTCAGTAAACTTTTTCTTTTATATAAACCTATTATTATGTAAGTACTGAGGATATAAAAACACGTATATATTATTTAAAGAATTTAGGTTAGAATTCATTCAATTTAACTACAATTTAATTACAAATTCAAAATTACAACTTTAAAATTTTAAAATATTTTTCATTGTTTATTTAATAGACTATATTACTTTATAACAGAAGGAAAATTACTTTATTATTTTTCCATATCAAAGTATATGTAAATTTTTTTTTTTTTTTTTTTTTTTTTTTTTTTTCCTTTTCTTCTCTTTTAAATTTAAATATTATTTAAGTAATAATAATGGCATTACTACAAAACTAAGCTAAGTCATTTCTCAGATAAACTTTATTTATTTTTAATTAATTAATTTATTTATTTCAAATATATGTATAAATAAGTTTTAATTTTAGACTATATTACTTTTATAACATAATTACTCATAGTAAGTAAAAAATTTTTTCTATCAAAGTATATGTAAATTACAATTTTAAACTTTTTTAATTTAGATATTATTTAAGTAATATTAATGGCCCAGACTACAAAACTATCTATTTCTCAAATTAGTAAACTTTATATTAATTCAGTTTAAAATTATCATATATGAGGATTTTTTTTTTTTTTTTTATATATATATATAAACCTAATATAATGTTTCTCATGTATTTTTCAAAGCTTACATCTTAATATTTTAACTATATTTGCTTTTTTGGGATTCTTTTAAGTGCGTGTAGTATTATTTAAAAAGAAACTTGAATAGTAACTTTAATTTTAGTTTCAATTTAAAATTACAAACTTTAAACTTTTGAAATTTTTTCATTGTTAGTTATATTAGACTATATTACTTTATATATTATTTAATTTTTTCAAATTATTTTTATAATATAATTATTTAGTAAATTACAACTTTTTAAACCTTTATATTTTTTATTAAATATTATTTTTTTATATAAACTTAAAGAAAATTTCATATATAAATTTATTTAAACTATATGTAAACAGAGGATAAGTAGTCAAAAAAGAGAATTTTAAACTATTTATTTAAATATTTAATTTTAAATGGCACAAGATATATATTCTAAGACACGACAGTTTTGATGTTATAATGATAGTCTGTCATTGTACAAAAATGAACAATGGGTCTTCTTTACCTTCCATTTATGTAGACAAAATTTTTTAATCGAAGATGAATATTGGTAAAATGATTCACATTTTCCTTTTGCCATAAGTGTTTATTTAATATTAGCATTTTTTTTTTTTTTTTTTTTTTATAGTTCTTTGTATAACATTTATTGAAAATTTACTTGTTTCTTTCATAAATTTTTGACTTTTTGTAAACTTAATGTCCTAGTTTCTCTTCTTTACCATTTGGTTATATGGGGGAGTTTTAAATAATATATATATATATATTTTAGATTAATATAGCCATTGATATATTTCATATATATATTTTATATTTGATGTTTAATTGAGATGGGGAAGTTTTGAATTAGGATGTATATATAAAGGATATATTTTTTATGTTAAAGGAGAGAGAGAGAGAGTGCATATAAATAATTTTTAGAAAAAAAATTTAGATTAATAGAAAAATAGTTTTTGTAGTCTAAATTTTTTGGTTTCATTAATGCCAATGCAATATCTCTTGGCAGGTTCTTATATAGGTTTTCTAAGTTCTTTGTAATTAGTAAAATGTTAAAAACAGAATTTTGAAGTTATATATATATATATATATATATATATATATATTAAGGAAAAATGTTTTAAACTTTATTTACTTATGGTTAATAACGTATATATAAATAAAATTTGGTGTTAATGAATTTATAAAACACCTAAAATGAAATTTTAATGACGTAAGAATGTCGTTTTTTTTTGACGTGAAAATAAATAATGCGCCAAAAAAACGAAATTGCATTAAATAGTTTTGTGTCATCATTATATTACCAAATATTTAAATATAATAGTTTAAAATTGTAACATAAAAATATATATACTGTTATGAAATAATTCAAAAAATTACATTTCATTTAAAGTAAATAAATTAAAAATCAAACATCTCTTAAAATATTTCAATCTAAAACACCTTAAAATTGAAGTTAAATAAAAAAATTCTATATATATATATATATATATATATATAGAGAAATATTATTTTAAAAAAAAAGAGAGAGAGAGAAAACGATAGAGAGAAATAAATTGAAATAGGTAACAAGAAATTAGTTAAATAGATATTGAAGAAATATCTGTATATATATATATATATATATATATATATATATATATATATACTTATTATTATTAAAAAAAGTATAACATAAATATGTTATAAAATCACTACAAAAATAGCCATTTTGTTTCAACACCCTCGGTGTCTTATCAAGTGATGATAATGCTAGGAAACTGGGGCACAGACAGACACTAAGATAGATAGATAGATAGATAGATAAGTACTAGGTAGGTATAAAATAAAAGCTGAATTTTTATTTTATATTCCACATCATCACTTGAACTCGC
Organism: Acanthosepion pharaonis; assembly: GCA_903632075.3. Classification (NCBI taxonomy): domain Eukaryota; kingdom Metazoa; phylum Mollusca; class Cephalopoda; order Sepiida; family Sepiidae; genus Acanthosepion; species Acanthosepion pharaonis. The sequence continues at coordinate 1,869,266 of CAHIKZ030000854.1, read as the reverse complement.
GAAGTCTGGGGACCAGTAAAACAACTCATCGGAGCAATTACCATGAAAGTATTTGTAAAAAAGACAGAGAGACATGCGTGGCTGCAGACGAGATGCCAGATCAGGGCCAGCTATATTGCATATCCGTCTCTGGATCTTATCAAGAACCCCGAAGCAAACAGAAGGGGCTCCAGACGATATATGGCAGCAATATTCCATGCCAGGGCGAATGGTTGATTTGTAGATTTGAAGGATTGATTCCGGGGAGAAAAATTTCCTGGCGCGGCACATGGAGCGAACTTTCCTTGCGGTGGACGAAGCAATTGACTCAATGTATTTGTTCCATCTCAGGTCAGTAGACAACGTGAGACCGAGCAGCCGCAGAGAGGTTCTCTCTAGAAGTTGAGCGTCAGACATTCTAATGGGGGTCAGGCAAGGATCTCCGTGGTGATTAATGGAGAGTAGTTTTGTTTTTGAGGCATTAAAGTTGACCAGCCAATTCCTGCCCGAGTTCACAATCGATTGGAGGTCCTTTTCTAGACGAACGGCCAGGTTAGTTTTGTCGGAGACACTAGATTTTTTTTGAGGCAGGTGTAAATTGTAGTGTTGTCTGCGTTGATGCCTACTTGGGTTACAATGTTATAGCAATATCCGTTGACTCTGTGGTATCATTAACGAGTTTTCTCCATATTGTTAGTTTCCCTATGAAACATTGGATTTCTTCTAACACCGCATCCAAACCAACCAAATCTGAAAAAGGTAAGCAGGGGTCGTATTCGTTCGCAAGTGCAAATAGTCAAACTTTCAGTCGGAATTTTAGATTCATTCACAAGCGAATAGTGTGATCATGTTTGAAATCAAATTATCCTTCTTCTAGACTGGCTGCCACCCCATCTATAATACCTGCTACGTCCTGCAATTTTACCCATAGTGTGGGAAAGAAAAGATAGATCCATACCTTTCCCGAAGTTATTGGCACATAAATGAATGTAACAAACTCGACTGGAATTCGAAATCGGCTATTCGATTCTTCAAGCCGAGCTGCTAAACTTTACTCCACCTTCGCATACCTGGAATTACTAACTTTCTAAAAGTTCCTTGTTTATTTTTCTTCTGGTGAGGATTTTCACACGTTGGCGATCCTTCTGCACTCTACTATTAAATTTATTGTCATTAGAAAAGAATAGTTATTACTTTTTAACAGACGCTCGCTCAGCGATTGTAAATGAAGTGAACTGTTGAGAACCCTATGGAAAGAGTCAAATGTATAGACCTCATTATAATCCCGTCAGCTTCCTCGGTGTCATTATGAAAAAGTAGTTCGAAGCTGTAGCTAACAAGGAGTTTGTTGATCACATCAAAAGGAAGAACCTCTTGAGCGACACGCAGTATGGCTTTTGATCGGCTCGAATTCTAGTCGAATCCATTCCATTCACTTACGTGCTAATACTCTTGCGAAAGGTATGAATCCTCTTCTTCTTCTCCCACCCAGCAATGGATGAATAGAAGGACAGACCGGGCAGCTCGGATTGAGGAATCGGAGAGCCGAGTTCAAATTCCAGTCGAATCCATTACATTCACTTACATGCTAATACCCTAGGGAAAGGTATGAATCCTCTTCTTCTTCTCCCACCCAGCGATGGATGAATAGCAGGACAGTCCGGGCAGCTGAGATTGAGGAATCGGTGAGCCAAGCTCGAATTCCAGTCGAATCCATTACATTCACTTTTATGCTAATACCTTTGGGAAAGGTATGAATCCTCTTCTTCTTCTCCCCACTGCTATGG
>CAHIKZ030000854.1:1727500-1862500 GCA_903632075.3 Acanthosepion pharaonis | reverse complement strand
TTTGCCCGGTCTACCGTTGACGTTCCTATGAGCATAACAATATATATGCCAAGCTCTCGGTAATAAAAGCGCAGCTCGAGCTGTGGCTCGAGATATCTCGAAGGCGTTTGACAGTGATTGGCTAGCTGATCTTCTACGTAAGCTTCAGGGCTACGTGTGTTTACGTGGTTTAATCCAATCATTCCTATCTAATCAGAAAATGAAGGTCGTCCTGAGCAGCGCTGACAAAGTTAACCTGGCCGCTGATCTAGAAAATGACCTCCAATCACTGGGTGACTGGGGCAGTAAATGGCTTCTAAATTTCAATGCCTCAAAAACTAAACTGATCTCATTTAACCATCATAGAGAAATGTCCCTGCTCCCCACGCCCGCATCAGCCTGGTGGTTGTTCGTATCTGTGAGAGCGTCTCGCTGCGGCTTCTTGGGCTCACGTTTTCAACTGACTTGAAGTGCAAGAACTACAATAGCTGCATCTATCGCTAGGAAAGTTGGTTCACAGTGTCGTGCCAAAAGATATCTCTCGTCAGCGTCCATCACACCCATCTACAGATCTACCGTCCTTGCATTGAATACTGTTGCCATATATGGTCTGCTGCCCCTGCCGTTCGTGTTGAGGTTCTCGACAAAATCCAAAGAAGTATATGTAATGTAATCGGTTCTGAATTGGCATCTCGACTTCAGACACTTTGCCACAGATGTGATGTGACTTCCCTCTGCCTTTTCTAAAAATATTTTCATGTTTACTGTTCTGACGAGCTTTTTCCCTGGTGCCCGAGCTACATGAATCTAAGTGTGCTACTAGATCGGGTTCTAGGTTTCACCAATTTACTGTTGAAATAGTTAAATATAACCGACAATTCTAATCCAACTGTTTTTTCCCTCGTACTTCCCGACATTGGAACTATCTTCCTCTTACTTGCTTCCCTGATAACTACAATCTTCAAAAATTTAAATCCAATGTCAATCGCCATCTTCTATTGCCTTTGATCGTTCAATTCCTCTCTACACCTATTCTTTTGCCACACGTTCACTCTCTGTACCCCTTCCCTTCATGCTAGTGGCATTCCTATTTTGCTTGCAGCGAAATGCTTAAAAAATAAGAAATAAATAATGGTAATTTCTCATAAGTAAACATTCGGCATTCTAAAAATCTTTAAAGTGGGAAGGTCGGCTACGATGCATTAAGATCTTTTTATATTTTATAATGCAATTTTTCTTTTACTTTATTCCACCCCATATAAGGCAATTACAATACTAGAATGCAAGTGGTTCCTGATAATGAAAGAAACAGAGAACAATAAAAGAACTGGTTTCAAGCAGAAAGAAGATGGCGTTTCTATTACATATATTTTTTTTAAGTTGATAGGAAAACTGATAGATAGATAGATAGATAGATAGATAGATAGATAGATTGATAGATAGATAGATAGATAGATAGATATGAATAAAGAAAAAAGGATAGATAGATAGATATGAATAAAGAGAAAAGAATAGATAGATAGACAGATAGATAGATAGGAATAAAGAGAAAAGGATAGATAGATAGATAGATAGATAGATAGATAGATAGATAGATAGATAGATATGAATAAAAAGAAAAGGATAGATAGATAGTTAGATAGATACGAAGAGACGGTGATAGATAGATACGAAGAAACTGCTGTGATAGATAGATAGATAGATAGATAGATAGATAGATAGATAGATAGATAGTTAAAAAATGAAACAAGTAAATAATGGAAACGATAATTTGAGAATTGAACTAAATGAACTACAGAAATGATGAAAGAAACAAAAATGAACGAAAGAAAGAAGCCAAGCCAAAAAATGATAGAGAAAGAAATGAAAGAAATCTGTAATAATAAAGTTCATAATAAAGCGCAGTGTACGTGGGTCCGTCCGTCCGTCCGTTTTTAGGGATGTATACATGCGTGTCGAATAAACACAGTGGCGGCATGCTTAAGACGCGATCTCGCTCACCGGTCTGTTCGCATTCATTCAAACACTACTCACGAGAATAACAGAAGTATTAATATCCATCAATTACGTACGGCATCATTATTTTTTACTAGCCTAAAACCAGTCCTTCTTTCTTCTATAATAATAGCGCGCAGTGTACATGTGTCCGTCTGTCCGTCTGTTTTCAATCTCGGTGAATCATAAACAACCTGAAGTAACAGGTAGTAACTACTGTAGTTACACAGGATTCAAAATTAAATAAACAACTCATTTAACGTTAAATTTAAACATCGAACAGAGTGAAAGACTTAAAAATGGCAGTTTTTTATTAATGGTTTAAATCTAATTTCGCTTTTTGTCGCAGTTGCAATTGATATCGTCTAATTTAACAGTAAGTAAAACTTAATCGGGCACAGTAGGTTGCTCATATGTTTTATTTTTCTTTTTCTATCACGTGTCAGTCCTGGGTAAGACGATAAACTACACCCAGCAGCAAGGCCTCTGATCAGGAGGTTTTGAGGAGCGTGGAACCAACTCTTAATTGCTGGTGTTCCCAGGTCCACCCTGACCCGGAGTGGTAGCACCTGGTAGAGTCCCAGCTATGGACAAATAGTTGACACCTAAACTTGTGTAAAAATAGGTTTTAATACCAAAAGTACTCTTAATATTACCAGCAATAAGTTTTTAAGGAAAAATTATTATCAGCAATACTTTAAAAAAAATACCAGTAACACAAACAACTATAAATTCTTAAGAAGTTGGATTGTAATCAAAAATAGGAGTAACTAAAAAATGGTTCAAATATACATGTATACATACATAACTTTTTTTCCAAACTATCGCTATGAATCAGTTTCAAAAAATTTGTTGGCATTAAATGACCCACTGAGGTTTTGATATGCCATAAAACAAAACAACCAACTATCGTGCGTACTGGGATGGATTCGAAATATTATATAGCTACGGTTTCCAAATGTCTTTTAAGAGTGACTTCATATGAAGGGATCGTAAAAAATGGTGACTTCTCTGAAAATTGCGCGCAAAATAAATGTAGTCAAACTATGGAGATCAGTTGTGTATACGAGGAAAAATTATGCCGAGTTAAGGTGCCGAAAAAAGATAAAATAGTTTTATTTTTTCTTAATTCTTATAACTTTTCCGATTTCTGTGCTTGTAACAAATAAAACATGACAGTAAAATGGCTGAAAGACAATGGAAAACTGATAAAATATGACGAAAGAAGGAAATAATTAAGACAAAAGAGAACAAGAAAAAAGTGATAAAGAAAAAGAAGAAAGAAACGGAAAAAGAAAGAAACAAACAACCAAAGAGAGATAAAAACAAGAAAGAACATGAAAAAATAAACGAAAGAAAGAACGGTAAGAACAGAAACAGACTAGATAAATTACAGAAAGAACGATAAAAGGAAAGAAAGAAAGAAAGAAAGAAAACAAAGAAAGAAAAGAAACAGAAAGATAAAATGGATGAATGAATGATTTACAAAAAAGAATTTCCAGAAAATAGACAAAAAGGCCACAAATAAAAAGACAAAAACGAACGAAAGAAATGAAAGAAATCATATATATAAAACAAAAAATAATCAGATTATATAATAAAAAAAAGTGATGGATTTAGATAAAGAAAAAAAAAGAAGAAAAAAGGAAATGTTGGAGAGGGTAGTGAAAGAAGAAAAGAATTGCATGAAGAAAGAATGAAATAAAAAGAAAAAAAGAAAGAAAGAATGAAATAAAAAGAAAAAAGAAAGAAAGAATGAAATAAAAAGAAAAAAAGAAAGAAAGAATGAAATAAAAAGAAAAAAATGAATGAATGAAAATATTAAAATAAATAAATTACGAGGAAGTAAAAAAGAGAAAAAAAAAGAATATAAGTAAAATGTTGAGAGAAGGAGAGAGTTAAGCAGGAAAAAAGGAACAAAAAATAATGTTTGGATAAAGAAAGAGAAATCAATGGCAATGCAAATACGAAAGAAAATGTAAATGAAAAAGAAACAAAAAAGAAAGAAAGATAAAAAAAAGAAAGAAAGATAAAAACGAAAGAAAAAATTTAAAAAAGAAGAGAAATATAATTTCATACAGAATGGGAAAAGAAAGAAAGAAAGAAAGAAAGAAAGAAAGAAAGAAAGAAAGAAAGGTAATATAATTTCAGGCAGAAGAAAAAAAAGAAGGAAAGGAAGAATGAAACTTAAATAAGAAATGAAACATAATTTCGTACAGAATAAAAAGAAAGAAAGAAAGAATGAATAAAAAAAAAAGAAAGAAAATTAAAAAAAAACAGAAAGAGAAATTATTCTTGCAGAATAGGAAAGAAAGTTTTGAAGAAAAATCAAAGAGAAAATGAAAAAAAAGAAAGAAATTAATGCGACGAAGAAATTATGAAAAGGAAGACGCATTTTCTGGAACAAGAAAAAACACAAAAAAAGATGATTCCATTGACGGCAAATCCTCAACTCAATTTGCTTCAATGGAATTCACTAAATCGAGTTCACCGTATTCCGCCATTTTACCGTTATCAGGACAGAAAACAAACAAAAAAAATAGAGCCATTTGTATGATATTTTTAGATATTTAACTTGTTTGTTTATCCATGATTTTTTAAAAAAAATTTGCTCAAAGGCAAAACAATGGGAGAAAAAACACGAATCATGAACGTTGAAGTTTACGTTTTGCCAAAACATTTGTAGATCCATCCAAGTTGAAACATTTAAAAAAACATTTTTTTTTCCTTGCGTTTTCGCTGAAGTTATTTTATGAACACGTCATCATCCCAGTTTCTTCGCGTCTTTAGTAATGTTTTTTTTTTTTTTCATTTTATAAAACGTGAATGAATTTTTAAAACCACAATTTTTTCTACCAACTTCCTCCGGTAGTTCCGTATCGTCCAAAGATGATCACGCTTTTTAAATTTCTCTCTCTATATATATATATCTCCCTTTCTCTACGCCAACTCTCTCTTTACCATCTCTCTCCCATTACCCTCTCTTTCCCTCCTCATCTTTCCTTCTCTTTCTCTCTCTCCCCTCTCCCCTCTATTTCCCTACTAACTCTATTTATACACCCTCTGTCTCCTTCTCCTCTTTCGTCCTCTCACCATCTCTCTCCCTTATTCACTCTCTCCCTCTCCTCTCTCTCACTCTATCTCTCATCTATTTCTCTCTATATACCCCATTCTCTCCTTTCACTCTCTCCTTCAATCTGCTTTCTTCGACTCTTTCTCCTCTCCTTCTCTATCCCCCTCTCTCATTCTCTCTCTCATCTCTCCCCTTCCCTCCCCCTTAACTCTCTATATTCTGTCTCCCCTCTCTCTCTCTCTCTCTCAATCTCTATCTTCTTCCTCTTCCTTTCCTCTCTCACCTCGTCTATCTCTCCTGTCCTCCCTCTCGACCCCGCTCTCTCCTGCCACTCTCTACCTCTCATCATACTCTCTCTATATAACCCCTTTCTCTCCATCCACTCTCCCCATCTCTCCCCCCTCTCTCTCTCTCCCTCTCTCTCCCCCCTCTCTCTCTCCCTACTCTCTCTCTCTCTCTCTCTCTCTCCCGCGTGCGCACCGGGGGTGTTCTTAGTAAGCAAGGAAACAATTAAAAACAGAAAAAGTAACCTCTTGGTTATGGCTATTTGTCGATTCTATAAAGGTTTGTCGAGAATTCTTTGGATTCGCCTTCCCTCCATTTTGTTTTTTCTCACTTTTTTCTTCCTTCGATATTAAAAAAAATGAAATAAAAATCCACTTGTACTGAAGAAATTTATATCAAGCGGAATAAGAGGTCTGTAGAGTTCCTCAATGCGCATGCGTGCGTACTCAACTCGAAGTTAATTTCATTTCGTCTTGAAGTTACATTTGTGGAAAATGCAAAAAAAAAAAAGCCCCCCAAAAAATAATGTTTCTGGAAAGAAAAACTATCTCAAGTGAATATTTAAAGAAGAAGTTATACACAAGATAATTTTTTCAAAATTCTTTACATTTTCTGCAGGACGTAAGCAATCATGGATTTCCACAGATTCCCTTTTCGTTATTCACTGAGAATTGCTTTGATTCTTTTTGAACGATAATGGCGTGGTTTCCGGTGACACTCACCATGGTTTTCAATACAGTAAAATCTGTCCGCTAGACGAATTTAATTTTCCAACATCGCACTGAATGTTTTAACAAATTTAATTTGATTTATTAAATTTAAGAATCAGAACACCCAGGGGTTTCTTTTGAGTCGGGTAATATTCAGGGAATTAAAAGAATAAAAATAGGTATATTAAAGCTCGTTAGAACACATCCCTAGGCTGCAAGAACGGTCGGTCTGTGTTCCTCTGCAGGAGTAAATCATTATATTTTCTAATTGCAAATGTCATTTTTTTAAATACTTCTTTCGCCAGATACAAGGCCCGAGAACCAGTCAAGTTTGAGTGGTGCTGAACCCGATTTAAATTGTATCAACGTAAGTCAAGGGTCGGCAACCTACGGCCCGCAGGTGCGGATCCGGCCCGCGAAGGCATTTTGACTGGCCCGCGAGCCTGATTACCAATGACTCTATTTCTAACCCGAGAGATGAGGTTTTCGAATTCGACAAAAGGCCTGCTGTTATCTTCCTCTGATCCACCCAACCGAATTTGAATACTATGACCGCAAAAACACGATCAAAACCCAATCACCTCCATTTCAGCGTAAAAAAAAACAAACAAAAAAAAAACCTAAAACAAAAACTGTGAGCCGATTTGACTGACCGGCGACAGCTTCAAAGGGACAATGTTGTCTCAGTCGGCTTTCTATTTCATTCCTCCAACAGCGACCCCCATCGCTTACCTGCCACCTATCCTATGTAAGTTGCTGGAATCTTTCAATGGGCCATGTTCTTATCTTATCATACCCCTCTTCTTCTCAAACAAAAGTCTTTTACTGATTTTTTTTTGCATGCGGCCTGGCTCAACACGGGCCATATGTCACGCTTTTTAAAGCTTAATTACTCTAATTGATAACAGTTTTAAACCTACACGTCATAATTTCATCCATTTCACTTCGGTTGATTTTTTTCACTTTGAAGTATTTTGACGTTCCTTGAAAAGTAATTTTTGTTAGGTATTTTTTTTTTCATTTTAGATTTTCTTTTGTTTTTCTGATTTTTCAATGTTTATTTTCATTATGGTTTTAAATAGACGAATTTCATTTTCCAACATCGCACTCAATATTTTAAAAAATTTAATTTGATTTATTAAATTTAAGAATCAGAACACTCAGGGGTTACTCTTGAGTCGGGTAATATTCAGGGAATTAAAAGAATAAAAAATAGGTATATTAAAGCTCGTTAGAACACATCCCTAGGCTGCAAGAACGGTCGGTCTGTGTTCCTCTCCAGGAGTAAATCATTATATTTTCTAATTGAAAATATCATTTTTTAATACTTCTTTCACCAGATACAAGGCCCAAGAACCAGTCAAGTTTGAGTGGTGGTGAACCCGATTTAACATATGCAGACCCCTGTTGACAGGGGTCTGCATATGTAATTTTCCTATTTTTTTTTCATTAATGGCCTTCATCCGGCCCGCGACCCGTCATTATAACACAATCCGGCCCGTGGGGTCGAATGAGTTGCCGACCCCTGACTTAAGTAAAGGAAGAACAAATGAAGAGGTCATAGAGAATAGATAAGGCTTGACCGTAGACTTGAAGGCTTACGGTCATATGACGTTGAAACACAGATTTTCCTAGGATTACCGACGTTAAGTAATGTCGAATCTGGTGAAGGCTCGGGAATACTAAGTGAGAGTGATTGAAAATTGGAGAACCGAGTTCGAATTCCAGTCGGGTTCGTTATATCCACTTACGGGCAAATACCTCTTGGAAATGTAGGAATTCATCCGTAATATCTCCAGCTATTAATTAATATGACTAGTATCAATAACATGGTGGTTGTGATTTCGTTCCCTGTGTCGGACAGTGTGTATTTGCACTGAGTAAAAAAGAGGCGAGCAATAACTGAACCTTACTAAGCAAAAATAAGAAACAGACGATGTACCAAGACATAGACAGTGGGACGAGAACAGTTTAACCCCGGAGATTAAATAAATAGTTCAGTTTAGAATTCCAGATCTATATAAACCTGAGGAAGGTCGGAAGACACAATGACCTAAAGTTTATAATAAAAACAACAAATAAGAGGACTATTTACACTGTTTACATTGTTCGGACTGTTGTCCACATCTTTGTTGTCATATTCATTTCGTTCGGGTCTTCTTCTGTTGTTGAAAGACCACTGGGTTTGTTCGGACTGTCATATCTTTGTTGTCACGTTTCGGCAGTTGTACGCTCCGGACTTCTTCAGGTGATATACGTTGAAAGAGCACTGGGTAGATTATTCGGACTGTTGTCCACATCTTTGTTGTCATATTCACGACGTTTCAGCAGTTGTACGCTCCGGACTTTTTCAGGTGATATACGTTGAAAGACCACTGGGTAGATTGTTCGGACTGTTGTCCACATCTTTGTTGTCATATTCACGACGTTTCGGCAGTTGTCGCTCCGGACTTTTCAGGTGATATACGTTGAAAGACCACTGGGTTTGTTGTCATATATTCACGACGTTTCGGCAGTTGTACGCTCCGGACTTCTTCAGGTGATATACGTTGAAAGACCACTGGGTAGATTGTTCGGACTGTTGTCCACATCAGTTATCATATTCACGACGTTTCGGCGTTGTACGCTCCGGTCTTCTTCAGGTGATATACGTTGAAAGACCACTGGGTAGATTGTTCGGACTGTTGTCCACATCTTTGTTGTCATATTCACGACATTTCGGCAGTTGTACGCTCCGGACTTCTTCAGGTGATATACGTTGAAAGACCACTGGGTAGATTGTTCGGACTGTTGTCCACATCTTTGTTGTCATATTCACGACGTTTCGGCAGTTGTACGCTCCGGACTTCTTCAGGTGATATACGTTGAAAGAGCACTGGGTAGATTATTCGGACTTTGTCCACATCTTTGTTGTCATATTCACGACGTTTCAGCAGTTGTACGCTCCGGACTTTTTCTAATTCCACTGGGTGATTGTTCAGGGTTTTTTTTTTTTTTTCCGGCAGTTGTACGCTCGGACTTCTTCAGGTGATATACGTTGAAATACCACTGGGTAGATTGTTCTAATTCTGTGTGCAGGGTTTTTTTTTTTTTGTAGGGGTGGATATCTCCGTTTCAGTTAATTCCCTTTAGTAACTCAGCCCCCTAAGTTTTTGTTCCTTCTGCTGTTGCAAGGTATTACATTTTGAATCACAGCCATATTCACAACATTTCGGCCGTTGTTCGCTACGGCCTTCTTCAAGTGACTGGAATTTCGAACTGAACCTTTTTTTCGTCCACTGGGAGTATATTGTTCTAGCTCCACGTGCCATACTGCTTTCGGATGTCTGAGTTATTTCCCTTTAAGTCCACTCTCCAAGATTTTGTTTACCAGGAATTGAACTCACTACTCTTTCTGGCAAGTCACTGCATCCAACCACGGTTTTATCCACTGAGCCTCCGGAAGAGTCATGGCTTGTTGAACTAGAACACACTACCCCGGTGACCGAAATAAAGGGTCCAGTTCAAAATTACAATCGCCTCTAAATAGTCTAAATAATTACAATACCTCATTTCAGAAATATAGACAGATATTAAAGAGGAACATAGACCGAATATACATGTATAGCTGTCCACTCCTTTTCGAGCATACCTGTCGGCTAGCCAATCCCTATTGCAGACGTTTGCTGAGGCGCATTTGTGTTTATTCAACACCCACAGACGCCACCAGTGGTTTATACTGCAACTATGCTGAATAGACCTTAGTTACATTTACTTGGAAAGAGCGTATTATCTAGCGTGATCACCAATTTAAATAAGGCTAGCACACTCAAGCCGTCGGCCACGATGACTTATGACTTCGGGCTAGAACGGCTATCGACGGCCCCCAAGGGTCACAAGGCTTGGTCAACACACTTTCCAAAATTGTCGCACGCTGGGATCATCCCCTCTCCAGTCCGACGACATCAGGAAGTTTCCTCTCTAACAAATCGACGATGGTGAGATTCGAACCCGGGTTTCATTGTCAGAATGCAAACGTTCTAACATCTCGGTCACATTTTGACTACTGAAATAAAATAGAAAACACTTGTCTATATTATTTAATGAAACATATATATATATATATATATATATATATATATATATATATATATATATAAAATATAAAATATATACAATTCCCTTTCATAATTAAATAAATAAATCTCCATAGACAAGCAAACTAGACGAAGGTTAATACATCTTCCGTTTCATTTTAGACACCCCCACCTTTCCCCGACTTGACATCTTGAAAGTATCTCTATACCGCTACTTATTATTAACACCCTACACTCGCCTACCCAATTTAAACAATTCGCCCTAGCTGTTACCATGGAGACTTTGATTTCAATTTTTAAAACAAGTAAATTTCAGATATACGTTATTCCAACAAAAATTTCGCTTGAAGATGGAACGGAGCCCATTTTAATTTAAACTCAATTTAATTTAAAGGATTATATTGAAGTTTTCGGCTCCTGTTTTGAAACATGAGACCTCTTATGTAGCGATTTGGAATCATATTTTTAAATAAATAATTATATATATATATATATATATATATACGGCAGAAATTTATATAAACAAGGGTCATTTCATTCATAACGGATTCGGAGGTTTTTGTATATTATTTGAATTGTTTGCGACGATGGATGTCTCGCCATTTAAATCATTAACCTTTGCATTAGTTTTTGTGTGAATAATTCATGTATTTGTAAATTGATTGCACGTTTATCGTAATTTAAATAACTGATCCAAGTGCGATTTTGGATAATAAGTGCGACATTACTGTAATTATTGAACAATATAGTTCATGCCACTTTGACAGAAAAATTTACCAGTAAAAAATTTGTTCATCACCATATTTTATATGAACGCACAACCTTTAAAAATTTAAAATCAAACTCAGCGTTGCTTCTGCGCGTTCCAAAAACAATAACTCATTTTCAATAGCATTTTCGGATACAACAATACATATATTTTCGTTATCCTCTTATTACTAAGAGAAAAAAACAAGAACAACATCTATTCTATACCTGAAGATGTCTGTAGGAACAGACGAAAGCTTGTAGTAAAAAAATAAGAACTAATACGGCAGAAATTTATATAAACAAGGGTCATTTCATTCATAACGGATTCGGAGGTTTTTGTATATTATTTGAATTGTTTGCGACGATGGATGTCTCGCCATTTAAATAATTAACCTTTGCATTAGTTTTGTGTGAATAATTCATGTATATATATATATATATATATATATATATATATATATATATTCATATACAATTATTATAATTCATTATATATATAAATTAGGGGATATATATATATATATATAAAATATATATATATATATATATATATATACCGATTGTAAGGGAAGATTTGTCCAAATTGTGTGAAAGTTTAATTGCACATCCCACAAAATGTTTAATATCTAAACAACTCTAAACTAATTGAGTTTCTTTTTCCAGGTTTTCAGGTAAGACGTTTAAACATCTTGATATTATTTGTCGTAAGAATCATTGAAAAACACTTTGAGTTATCCAGCTAGAAAGAGAACAGGTTAAAATCGTTTTGTGTCAGTCCCACTCTCTTCCCAAATGAAAAACCGTGAGAAGAGATCATTCAGGCCTTCAGTAATGGTACTAACATTCATACTCTGGGTTACATTCAAGAGCCATCAAAAGAACGGTGAATAAGTTTTAAAAGAAGGAACGGTAGAGAGGAAAACTAGATCAGGAGGTCACACCAGGAAAAGGAATCATCGTTTCAAATTAGAACTAATGAGATAAATTAGGAGATATCCAACTCAATCCATAAGACGTTTGGCACGGAAGACAGGCGTTCCAGCGATGACAGTATAAAGGGCAGTGAAAGAAACTTGAAAATGCAATCCTACGTGAAATGTGTGAGGGAACTTGTTACTCAAGGACAGAAAGTTAGAAGGTTAGAAAGGGCGAAGATTATCTTGATTAATTAATGATGAACATGTCATTTTTTCTTATGATTGATTTCATCACGATTCTTCTGTTAAGCTTGATAGTAATTATACATTCTTATGCTTGAAGTAGAGTCCAATTGTATTAGAAAAACCTTGTGAAATTCCAATTAAATATATTTAATCATTTCTAAAATACAACGGTTTAAAATTTAACATTGGGACAATTTTGATGTTACAAGATTTTTTTTAAGGCAAACAAGCCCAAACAAAGTGGGAGTACCACTAGCATGCAAGAGGTTACAGAGGATTGAGAACAAGAGTAAAGAGGCGTGTTTGAGGAAAGGATACAGAGAAGGAGGGGAAACAAGCACAGGATGCCAGATGTCGACTGACATTACACTTGAATATTAGAAGATTATAGTCATCGGGGAAGCAAGTAAGTGGAAGGGAGTTCCACAGACGGGAAGTGCACGAGAAGCTGTTTGAGAAGAAGTTTAACCGTTTTGAGAGTGAAAAGGTGGGATCGAGATGCCAGCCTGGTAACACGTTTAAATTTAACCAGGGAAAGTAGCTCGTTGGAAAAGTTGTCGTGAAAATATTTCAAGAGTTAGAGGGAGGTCACGGCACGCCTATGGGATAACGATTGTAGACTAGATGCCAGATCAGGACCTATGCATATTCTTCTTTGGACTTTGTCAAGGACCTCGAGAGGTACAGTGGGAGTACCAGATCATATATGACAGCAATAGTCCAAGCTACGACGGATAGTGGATTTATATATTTGAAAGATGGACTTAGACGAGAAAAACTTTCTGGCACGACACAGAGATTCTTTTAGAAACGTTGTAGCGATCACATTTCTGAAACCGTTTTCTCATATTAATGATTAAAACTGACTTCTTAAAGAAGGCAATAGTTCAGTGGGACTTCTAGACTGACGCTACACAATCAGAGAGAATAGATTTTACCAAATATCAAAAACCTGTAACACTTGAAGACATCCAACGGTAGCAACACTGAAACGGACAGCATATAACTAGAGCAGAAATTAACGAAATAATCAAGACGCGACGCTGCATTCCGACACTTACTTAAACAAAAGATTAGGAAAGAAACCCCCAAAAATAGAATCAAGTGAAATAAGATGGGGCTTCAGAAATATATTTTCAAAAAATAAAAGTATGTTTTACGAGAGAGATTTAAGAAATTCCAAACGATAGTAAAGCTAAATGTTTAGTTCATTGATTCTCAACCTGAGTGCATATTGATTCTGATGGCCCATGTAACATTACTGGGGTCCCACACAAAAAATAGCAAATAGGTAGTCCGGGAACCAGCGAAAATAGCTCGTCGGAATAGTGGCCGTGAAAATACTTGTAGCAGAGACAGACGGAGGACACAGCACGTCTATGGTATAGTGATTTTAGACTAGAGGCCAGATCAGGACCTATCAACTTGCATATTCGTCTCTGGATTTTGTCAAGGACCTCGAGACCTACAGCGGGAGCACCAGAACATAAATGACAGCAATATTCCATGCAAGGACGGATACGATGAAGGATGGACTCAGATGAGAAAAAACTTTCTGGCGCGACACAGAGAACCAACTTTTCTATTGGTTCAATGTATTTATTCCACCTCATGTCAGTAGACAGCGTGAGATCAAGCAGGCGTAACGCGGCGATCTCAAGGAGTTGGTAATCAGCCATTCTGATGGGAAGGAGGAAGGGATCTCAGTTGGGGGTAAAGGAGAGCAGTTTGGGACAATTTTGCTTTTACACCTAGACATAATATGTCTATTTATTTTTATTTTAATTCTCCCATATACACTTTCTTAGTTCATTTAATTAAAAGTAAAATTTATCCTTGCTAATGGGTATAAAAATACACGAAAATGTCCAGATATGCACAATGTTTACACATTTTATGCGTAGAAAATATAACATTTATACGATCACAAGAAAAATGAAATAAAAATCTTGATCAGTCGTGTTAAATGAGACTTGTATAAAAGACCGATTGCTGCCCAAATGCGCAATTATATATATATATATATATATATATATATATATATATATATAATTATTTATTTTTAAAAAAATTATAACATAAATATGTTATAAAATCACTACAAAAATAACCATTTTGTTTCAACACCCTCGGTGTCTTATCAAGTGATGATGTTGAATGTAAAATAAATGGTTTTAAAATTTTCAAATTAATTAACGATCCTTCGCGAGGGGAAAACGTTGTTACAAAAGCTAGAATGACCAATCAAAATACAAGTATAGGAAAATTCAAAAAGCTTGACAACGAAGTTATGTTATAATAGCTATTCAGATCTTTAAAATACGGGTAATATTAAAAAGAATTTATTCTAAGCAATAATTATTAAATTATATGATAAAATTTGATATTAAAATTTGATATTAAAATTAAAAACTGCCAATTTTAAAATCAAAAATTAATCGCTATCAAGTTTAAAACTATAAAATTACTGAGAAGAAAAGAAAAAATACATATGTTATTCCATTTATTTCTTCATTGAAATTACGTTAGAACAGAAGCTAATATGTCATCCGGTCATCTGACAATATATTGTCAGATGACCGGATGACATTATATATATATTTCTCATCAGTAATTTATTTTACATTCAACATCATCACTTGATAAGACACCGGAGATGTTGAAAGGAAATGGCTATTTTTGTAGTGATTTTCTAACATATTTATGTTATAATTTTTTTTTTAAATAAATAATCATATCTGCACTACTTTGTATTGAGCACTCTTTTAAGAATAGTAATTGTTGGTTATTGGAATTCATTCCGTATACACCAATCATATACTTGGATATATATATATATATATATATATATATATATATATATATATATAAATAATCATAAATAGAATCAATCAGCAATATTAATGTGATTAATGGCGAAATCACTTCGCTAGTAGAACATAATGTATGCATTAAAATACTGTTAATCCATTGAATGATGTGATCCTCATTTATAAAACTGTTGTCAGATGTTTCTAGTGTATATTTTTTAGGTTAAGCAAGTACTTTCGAAGAATCATTCCTTCATCATCAGGCTGTATTTTTTTTCTTTAAAGTTAAAACTTGAAGACGAAATAATTGTTTGTAGACCAAAAGATTTTTTTTTAAGAATGTGCTATTTATTGACGGTTGTACAATCTCGGAACGTGCGAGTCGAAACGCTAAAGTTCAAAATTTCAAGTGTGAATTTTTATATGAAATTTGTAATATGGTAAATCCACGAATTCTTTTTTTTTAGATGTGTTTTTTCAGTTAACATGACATGAACTAAGTATATAGTTCAATTAATATAGTTATATGTCTTAGTAGATTTTTTTTCTCAGGAATTTCGTATTGTGGGATCAATATATAATACACATGCATATTGGGTGGCACCCTATCAGCAACAACTGAAATTAAAATAATAAATGCATTGTCTTTCTGACAGGCTGCCAATTCTACAGGTTCCGTTTCTCACACTCACTTATAAGACAAATAAAAACACTCTCTGTGGAAATCAGCCCAATAGGGACTTGCTTTATTTTGTCTCTAGCCATTTCTGCGTGACTTCATTTCTAGTCTTGAGACATAGAACTACAGCGCCAAATGGCGTCATACTCAATAAGTGCCTCTCTTTAAACTGCCCTATAGCGTACAATTTTCCCCCACTTCCGCCGCTCATTGAGTAAATTTTCTCGCCGTGTCGACAGATAATCTCGCCATTAAGGAAGTAGAAGTGTATATTGGTGCCATTAAGTTATCGCTTTACGACGCTGAAATTTTAAAACGGTAAGGAGCCGGTTAGCCAATTGAAATCTTTCAGCTTCGTCTGTTTGATCTGGAATGCAAAACTCCACAACGATTCCTCGAAAATATTTTCAGAAAATACGAGGACTAAAAATCGTTCCTATAATTGTAAGTTGATTGATGGTTTTTTTTTTACGTCATGTTCGATCACATTTGTACTGATGAACGTTAATCGTACATTTAAAAAAAATCCTCTTAACATTTTACAGGCTCTCCTATCTGCATGAATGTAAGCGTGCAAATAGGCAGGGTTGGCATTTCGGTCCCACCCTTTCAGTGTTGAAACAGTTAAATGGAACCGCCTCTTCTACTCCAACAGATTCTTCTCTCGGCCTTCCCAACAGTGGAACTCCCTTCCTCTTACATGCTTTCCTCTTAACTATAATCTACAAATATTCAATTGTAATGCCAATCGACATCTTTTGATGCCTGGGTTCTGATGCTCGTGCTTCTCTATTTTCTTTTCCTCAAACAACTTTCCTTACTTTTGCTCTCATTCTCTGTAAGCCCTTTCCTTGCTAGTGGCACTCCAACATTGTTTGGAGTGCAATGCTTAAAAAAAAGTGAAACTAGAAGAATCCCATTCACAATGTCATTGATTTGAATTTTCAGATGTATCAAAGAATTTAATGACTGATTTGATTTTTACGGTTTATCACCCAGTTGCGGTTCATGTAATGCCAAGAAATATTTTAGATGCTGAGAAAGTTTTGGAAATATGCATTCGAAAATCTAAACAGAAAAAAAAAACGCTAGAAACAAAGAAAAAATACTGAAACTGTTAAAACTGTTACATGATGTCAAAGAGTGCGAGACAATCTCCTAAGAATAAAATCAAAGCATGTAAAATTCCACAACTGTAGCCTAACTTCTTCATAATCAGCCTATGAACTTTTCAGCCCATTCTCGAATATAGACGAAACAATCAGTTAGTAATAAGAAATAAAATCAACGCATGCAAGATTTCATAGCTGTAGCATCACTTCTTCATAATCAGACTATGAACTTTTCCGCCCATTCTCGAATATGGAAAAAAAACAATGCAGTTATTTATAAGAAATAAAATCAAAGAATGCAAGATATCACATGTGTAGCATCACACCTTCATAATCAGCCTATGAACTTTTCAGCCTATGAACTTTTCAGCCCATTCTCGAATGTGGAAAGAAACAATCAGTTATTAATAAGAGGTGAAATTAAAGAATAACATGATTTCAAAAGTCTGGCATCAGTCCTTTTTAATCACCTTATGAATTTTTCAGCCAATCTAGTATCTGGAAAGAAACAATGCAGCTATTGGAGTGGAGTTGAAATTAAAACTTGCTAGAATTCACAGCTCGGGCATCTTTATTCCAACCCTCGTATAAATTTAATGAAAACGTAGAAAGAAATAAAACAATTACAGAAAATGAGTGATATCATGGATAGAACATTTATGATTTTTTTTTAATCCCAGAAGGACGAACGAAAAGAAAGAGACAGATGATTGGAAATAAAATCCGGATGAAAAGATATAAACGGATTTAAGAGAGTATAAAGTCTGCTCGGTATGAAACAGAAAATAAAATCTTACAATAACAAAAATGAAAAAAAAATTAAGCGACGAGTTGAACGACAGAGGAGATAAAAAAAAAAGAAAAGAAAAGTTAATCAAGATGTGGAAATGACCAGTAAACTACAGTAGGGTGTGTTGACGTGGAAATGGCGACAGATCTTATAAGAGTCGTTTTTGACTTGTGGTTACTGAGATCATTTTCAGTATCTTCGGGGTGTAGTCACTATTTTCCTCTTCATTGCATTTTGCACCAAGGATTGATATATGGGGATGTGAGTGGCAATATCGCTGATGTTTCTGCTCGACCAAGTGAAATAAAAAACGTTAAAAGCTGTATATGACGAAAACAACAACAGCACACACTCACATGTATATAGTCAGGCACACACACATAACACATATATATATATATATATATATATATATATATATATATGTGTGTAGAAATATAGTCTTAAGGTGTGTTATATCCATGGGATAAAGTGCTCAATATCAGAGACAGAGCGCGTGTAAATATAAAAGTGAAAATTTCGAACATGAAACAGCCTGTCGCCTCTAAATGTAGACTTCAACGTTCACTTTATATATATATATATATATATATATATATATATATATAAATCACTCACAGACGGTTTCGCAGCTCTTCAGGGTGGCTAGACATCCGGTTGCCTCTAGCTAGGATCGAAACCCGACTGAATTGGTGTCGGTCGGTGATTCTACCACTAAACCTTCGGCATACGGCAGGGATGGAGGTGAATTTTAGCGTGTTTTATTTTTAGATAAACACAGTAGCCGACAGTGACTCAATTCGCTTTTGCCGAAGAGTCTGGCTGCATCAGCCATAATAGTCACTATTTACAAACCCAGACCTCTTCCTCCGAGAGCTCAACTGAAAATAATTTTTTCATGTGTCCATATATATATATATATATGTATATATATATATATATATATATATATATATATATATATATATATACTTGAATGCATATATATATATATGTGTGTGTGTGTGTGTATGCATATATTTATATATGTGTGTGCATGTGCGTGGTGTGTGTGTGTGTTGATGGAGCTTAAAGCGTCTACACGGCCTTGTCGGCGATGAATTATTTTCTACTATACAGTCCCTTTGCCACTTACACTGGAGAAGATTTTTTTCCTGACAACTACAGTCTTAACCCTTTTTGTCTATTAAATAGCTTTCTTACCTCTTACCGCTCATACAATAACATCCTTGAGTAAATATCGGACTTGAGTTGCACTTGAGCCACGCAAAGAATGACGCAATCATTAGTATTTATATATAACATAATACCTCGTCACGCGGCATTATATGAGGAAGACGATGCTGTTTCTCCACCAATTCTCTTCCATTTTGGATTATGATACATTCACTATCTCTCGTTTGTGCCGTTTTTGGGAAAACATTTTTGGCCTTCATTATGACTCGTGGGTGCTTATGTAATACAGACTCGTGGGTGCTTATGTAAATGAGTTAGGTAGATTTGTTTTCAAAGTCACTTACTTTTAGCTCTTACCTAAAGAGGCAGGACCTACAAAGCATCATATGGTTGGTTTTCGGAGTTGAATAATAATTATAATGGCAAAACGTATAAACATGTGAAACGTTCTTTCCAGTGCTGTCTTGCTATGTGAAACCATTTTACACGTGAATTCACTTATAACCTACGTGTAATATCTCATCATATTATTTCAATAATGTGAAGCGATATTATGAAGTCTTACTCAAACAACAGTTAGAGATAAGTGAACTTGTTCATTTTGGACTGTTTCGTTCATAGAACGCATTACACCTTCTTCCTGTATGCAACAGTTTTGTGCAAGACAACGCATCATTAGTGACTCTCAGTCCATCCATCCACTAAAACTCGGTAAAGATTTGCCTTCCTGTGCATTCCAGCATCTCCTATGTCTAAAATCGACTTTCAAACACCGTCCGTGGATTTAAGAAGAACGCAGCTGATGGTGATCCCGAAAGATGATTTTCGAAACAGCTTTAAAAATTGGAAGCGACGATGGGTTAATGTCTCGTTAAAATGAAATTGCTGTACCGAGTATAACAGCAAAATTGTCCAAATCGTGTAGCAGCAAGATTGTCCAATTTTAAGATTAAGCTCTGAAACTTTGTATCTTAGAAATAATTAAAGATATCTTACTGGAATTTTTTTATAACACTACTGTACTCCACTTTGAGCAATAAGAATCTGTAATTATTCTCTATGCTTAACAGAAGTATCTTTATGAAATCGATCATAAACGAAAATGACATGTTCATCATTAATTAATCATAGCTAAGGATCGGAAGCCCCCGAAGGACCGAAATAAAATTTATATATATATATATATATATATATATATATATATATATATATATATATAAATGGAGAAATGGATTTAATTATTAAAAGACATTTTTATGTTTAACGTTCTTTTTTTTTATAGATACAAGTATTTAAGTAAATGCTCTGTTTATAATAAACAGTATTAAATAACATTTACCAGCCTGAATGTCCGAGAATGTTCTATGAAAATTTCTCGGACATTCAGGCTTGTAAATGTTATTTAATATTGTTTATTATAAACAGAGCATTTACTTAAATACTTGTATCTATAAAAAGAACGTTAAAAAATAAAATGTCTTTTATTATATATATATATATATATATATATATATATATATGTGTGTGTGTGTGTGTGTGTGTGTGTGTGTGTCATTCCAGGATAATTTTCATCTTATTCAAGATGATCTTCGTCCCCTCTCTAACCTTTCTGTCTTGACGTAACAAGGTTCCTCAGAGATTTCACGTACGATTTCATTTTCAAGTCTTTTTCACTGCTGTTTGGACTGTCATAGCTGAAACTCTTCTCTCATGTGACAAACTTCCTCTGGATTGAGTTGGATCTTTTCTAATTGATCTCTCTATCTCTAAGTTTATATAATGATCCCTCTTCCTGTTGTGACCTCCTGATCCAGTTTTCCTCTCTACTCTTCCCTCTTTTTTTAAACTCTTGATGATTCTTGAATGAATTTTGAAGATGGAACCCAGAGTATGAATGTTGGTACCATTACTGAAGACCTGAATGATCATTTTCATCTCACCATTGTTCAGTTGGTAAGACAGTGGGTTTGACACAAAACAATTTTAATCTGCTCTATTTTTAACAGAATAACTCAACCTATTTTTCTGAGATTCTTACAAAAATTTTGTCATGATGGCTAAATGTCTTATCTAAAAACCTGGAAGAAAGAAACTCAATTAGTTTAGTGTTTTTTTTTTAATATTAAATGTTTTGTTGGGTGGATAATTATGCTGTTAAACGATTTGGACAATATTGCTATTAAACCCGGTATATTGTCAATTGCATTAGTAGCATTTTGTAACTGTAACTTTGCTTGTAATTTTGAAGCTGCAACCGTGCAGTTGTAGAAGAAATATCACCTGTAATAACAATATGTTTCCACGTTAATTTGACGTGCGTGTTAAGTTCAATACTCGACGCTTGCTAAATCAGGTTTGTCAGTGCTTGTCATGACATTTCGTTTGGCTTCAATTTCAAATTATTCACTCTTAGCTTACAATGGCCGTGCCAAATGCACTTTAAAGCCATCGCTCAAATAATATCCGCTCGACTTTCAAAGGTTTTCAGTTGCTTCGCATTTTATCATCACATCAAATGCAGTGATTCTCAGTTCTAAAAGCCTTGGGCGTATTCAACTATCTCAGTCTCGCAGGATCTATTCGATAGATGAGAATCAATTCAGTAAATCAATAAGCTTACTTGCCTATAGATCCCAACTAGAAATAAATAGATTATCATTTTATTGTATATGCACATCCCACTCTATCTCGCAGGTTAATTTGTCATTTGTCTAATTAAATTGCCCCTCGTACTCTTACTAATAAAATACACTTCCAAAACTATAAAAAAAAAATATGTTACTCGTATAGAATCCAGGATTAATTCTAAATGAGAAAAACGATTTTCGATCTTTGAAGCCTTTATCATTCAATCAGAAAATTTCAAATTAAAATAAGCTATTTTTAGTTTTCTAAATAGAATGTAACCTTGGGAATAGATTAAGAATTCTCGTTTTCCTTTCCCATGGTTAATATCAAGAACGTACTAGTTTCCGGCAGAGACGAGATTAAAATGTTCAAGAACATAATTTAATTTATTGAAACGTCAAGTAGCGAAAAATTAGACACTTGAAAATAATAAAAGTTTGCTTTGAGTATGCACTCTCAAAATGTGTCAGACTAAATCATACATCGTGCCACTTGCACAACTTACCGTTTTTATACACAGCGGGCATTTAAAAGTATTAGAACGTGTTCACAACGTTTATTTCTTATACCTAAGAAAGAGAAATAATTCTTTGGTAACAAAGGAAAGAATGATGAACTATTATGTAAGAATACAGAAGAGTACTGATCGCGAAAAAGCTCCCCTGTTACATGCTGTTATCTTGAGAAAGAAATGCCTCACTCGTGGACGAGGTCTTTATAGCAGATCAGTGAACATGCAAATACGTTTCACTCCTGGCCAATCGTAAGCGTCGTAACATTGACAACGTAGCGTAAACTGCTTTAAACGGCATGCAAAAGTCGTTACACTCCCGGATAAAGCTACAACGTCCCGAGGTGTGTAACATACTTCGAATAAATATTAGATTTTCTCCCACGGGATAGTTTCAAAATTTTCGTGGGTGCCTGTGACTGAATTGAGTGAACATCAGGACATTTTTATACCTCATATTTCAACATTTATAGAAACCCCAGTTTTTTTTCCCCCGGTAATGTCGGTTCTCCTATATTGAAGTGATTGCTGGACAATCTCCTTGCAGAAGAAATGTCATGAAGCGATTGAAACATACGTCTACAAGTGGATATTTAGAATATGGACAGGTGAGTAACGAGGAAGGGAAATGGAAAACAAAAATGGACGCTTACACTTAGAATCAGAAATAATTTTAGATCAGTTAATATTCCCAAGTGTTATTCACCTTTGTGTTGCTTGCCCACTTTTTCTTATCAACTCGTGTGTGTGACTTAGCAATGCCATTCACAGGGATTGAACTATAAACTGCCAGTAAATTAACGAAGATGGGCGTGACGGTATCATTCTGGTTTTCATGATTATAAGATATTTCATATCAGTTAATACTCATCAGTCTTATTCACGTTTCTATTGCTTACCTACTTTTTCCTCTCAACCAGAGTATATGACTTAGCACTGCCATTCACAGGGATTGAACTATCAACTCACAGTATATCAACCAAGATGAGAGATGGTGGTCTCATTCTGCTTTCCGTGCTTAGGGGACGTTTCATATCAGTTAATATTCACCAGTCTTATTCATTCTTTTGTTGCTTGTTCACTTATTCCTCTCAAACAGTGTATGTGACTTTTCTCCGAATTTATGTGATGCGGAATCATCATTATGTAAATTATTTGCATGCGAAGCTATTGTCATCTCTTCAACTGTTGCGCTATCGGGTTGCTTTTGATTCAGGTAACCATCAGGGAATTTCGAACTGAAACCATTATTTAATCTACAGGATTATCTAATTCCCGTTACGCTGGTCATGTGCCGAATTATTTAAAGAAGATAAAAATAGCAAGTTAGCTGAATTAACTTGTATTATTTTATTAATATGTACGTTAGAAACTCATTCCATTATTTCTTTCGTATTCAGCTCAATGCAGCTAGAAATTAAAACTACAGAAAATAGATGTCTTGTTTGTTCAAATATCTTATAGATGTTTAGAGAACTTTTTATGCTAACTTTTCATTTCCCTGTTCGGAGAACGGTGATTTTGCTGAATTATATTACTTTTATTAATATGCATGTTAGAAACTTATATCTTTATTTCTCTCGTATTCAGCTCAATGTAGCCAGAGATTAAAAGATCTACAGAAAATAGATATCTTGTTTGTTCAAATATCTTATAGATGTTAGAATTTTTTAATAGAAACTTTTCTTTTCCCTGTTCGGAGAATGGGGATTTTCCTTAATTGTATTTCTTTTATTAATATGCATGTTAGAAACTTATTCCATTATTTCTCCCGTGTTCAGCTCAATGTAGCTATATACTAAAAGAACTAAAAAATATATGACTTGTTTGTTCAGAATTTTTTTTATGATATTTTTCTCTGGGTATTTAAAATCGACATAACTATTTCTGGGCAGCCATGTGTTTTCTGCTACAAAAGGTGCAGGCAAGTACTTCTTGCTCGCAGCAGTCAAAGAGTAATTCATTGTCTAGTTGTCAAGCGACTTGGTCGAACGGCTGACAGCTCGTTTGAAGGCTGGCCAACGCTGAAGTTTAAGAGACACGAGTCCGGTCATTTGGAATTTAGGTAAGAATCAAAGTAAAAGGACTCTTCCTTGTCCAGTGCCGATAAAATCATGGTTTATCATTTAGCATTTCGCTTTACATGGTCGACAATTGTTCAAAGGAGCGTCGCAAATTTGCTTTGTCCCTTGAAAAGACATGTCGACTAAAAACTTAGACGTTTGCCTTGATGACGAAATATATTTCTTATGCATAATATGAATCTGTCTTCAAGAAATTTTGCATAAATCAGGACACATATAGTAGCGCCCTCTCTAAATATAGGCATTTAGATTATTAATGCAGAATACCCCCACTAAATTTCAAAGAATGCATAATGCCTAGTTGATTAAATGCTACCATTTAATCAACTAGATATTATGCATTCTTTTAAATTTAGTCGGGTAATCCTGCATTATTAATTTGCACCATCTCCGATTTTTGGAGAGAAGTTCGAACAGGTAAGGATGTACGAACTACAGTTGGTTTTACTAGTAAATTAGTACAGTAATTTTTCTTTAATTGTTAGGGGACCTTACCCATAATAACATAATGGACTATTCCACACGTAATAAATACTGCGCCTCAAGAGGAAGCAGGGAATTCCATCTGAAGTCTGGAGTTCAGTCTGAAGTCTGGAGTGAGGTCCGTCAGGAGTCTGTCAGTCAGTCAGAGCGAGCAAATCAGTCAGTCGAGTCAGAGGCAGTCCGAAACAGAGTCGCGTTCAGACAATTACTACTAAACCTGATTGTTCGTACTAACACTTTTCTACTTCTCTGTATATATTCCTGTTTGTAATATATCTGTGTTATTCCATATCCACCTTCGAGTTCTTCTTTATTGGTCCTACCTTGGACTATCACTTTGGTACAAGGAACCGGACCATAACATTATTTTTTTTTTCTAAATTGATACATTTTATTGAACGAAACATAGTGTTTGTAAATCGATAGCGATAACTTCAACAGCACTGAATACTGTGAGGATTTGAACACTTGACAGCCTGTTGCAATAAAATTCTAGTGTAGATAAAAATCCCAAATTTTCAATCTTCTTCAGGAGGAACAACCACAGCCGTCTGAATCGTTTTTGGTTTAGCAAACAAAATTTCTTTTATTTATTCATCATTTCGCCCCATGCTAAGCATTAAAGCCACTAAATCACACGCGGTTACTAAGTGTGAAAGAATAACAACAACAACAAAAAAATAAGGAAAAATAATAAAGGAGAGAGAACAATAGGAATACAGAAGACAGTAGATAATTATTGCATTTAAATTTTAGAAGAACAAAGTTTACAGGAAAGCTAGGAACCGGAAGAGAGTTCCACAAGCGAGAAGTGCGAGAGAAGAAACTGTTAGCATAGAACTTACGGTTACATCTAACCATTTCAACTGTGAATTAAAACCTAGCGAAGAGTGATATTTATTCTGCTATGTACAGAAATGTGGCACAAGGCCGGAATGGGGAATGGGGAAAAGGACAGTCTTGTTCTGTCTTAACGTTAAACTTAGTAATGTAATGAAATAACCTGGCACCCGCATGAGTGACTACACTATAGGTAGTAACTATCTATAAGTATCTGTAAGTCAACGGACTAAAGCGACTAGCTGAAATATTTTTCGGCTTGCAGGTCAGACTCTCTGCCTCTGAGCAGAGAGGAACCCGGACGAGGCTCCGCCAAAGGGCAGTGTCTCACACGGGGAGCTTGACTGACCCTGAACCTGTTTATACGGGTTCAAAAGGGAATATTTTTGGCCGAGCCTACGGGCTCGGACAGCCCACGATAAACTGGCCTTGTGCCACATGCAACCCTCGTGTGGTGTAGCTAAATATACTAGCTGAAATCTTTTCAGCGTGCTAGTCGAAAACTCTGCCTTAGGGGAGAGAGGAACCCGGACGAGGCTATGCCGAAGAGCTGATTCTCGTTCGGGGAAATAGATCGACCCGATGCCGTTTATGCGGGGTCTACGGGGAGTTTTTGTTAGATCCTACGGGCTCGGGCACCCCACATTAAATTCGCCCTTGTCCCACATGTGACTGCGTGTGGCAATTGCTACATATCGACTAGCTGGGATAAGTTGAGTATGACTTACTCGAGAACTACTGACCTTCGAATAGTAGCACTCATTACTGGATTGTCTTGTGACAACCTTGTATATAACTGTTACCTTTATTCTTATTGTACTGGGTTTGTTTTTTACAACAAACCTTTACTTATTTTATCCACCTTGTTTTACAAGTATATATTCTTATTAGCACAAACACTGACCCAAACATACAACAACGTATTCTTACTTACCTTTCTCACTACATACACCATAATACCACAATGTCTCTGTGAAAGACCTAACTAGTCCCCGTATGTACAATTTATTGTCTGTGGGGAGTGGGAGGGAAATAAAACAAATTTAAAAATTCAAGGCTAATGAATATCCCTTAAAATAGCGAAGATTTCACCCGAACAATTACGATGAAAGTATTTATAGAACAGTACAGGGAAGGTAGATTACGCCATTGAGAAATTGACTGAAGCCGAGTGGCCAGGTCAGGACCAATAGAAGAATGTCCGACTTATAAATGTGTAATATATGTTGTCTAGCACGATACAGTGAACAAGCTTTCTTAGCAGCTGACCTAGCAATGGATTCAATATAATCTTTCCACTTCATATCAACAGAGAATGCTAGCAAGAGAAGGCCTAATTAGTCACTCTCCTGTAGGTTAGCATCAGTCATGCTCATACGAGACAGAAAGAGGTCTCTCGGATGAGGACCATTGAAGAGATTCCTTTGGAAGGCATTAAAGTTAACATGCCAATCCTTGCCCCAGTTAACAATAGATTGTAGGTCATTTTCTTTCTTTTTTTTCCAATTTGACGTCATCGAGCCCATCAATCTTACTTTCGAGACAGGAGTAAATGATTGTGTCATCAGAAGTAAATGGTTGTGTCACATACCAAGTTGAAAACTGATGTCATCAATATCATATACGAAAATGAAGAACAAATAAGGTCCAAGGAACGACGCAGTTGAAAGACAGGCGTGGAAAGTAAAACACTCACAGGGGATATTGACGGTGATCGGGGTTAACGGTAAATTTGCGTGCTACCTACCCAAAGAGCTTGTGTAATGGGTGTCAGAACTGGGATGGGGAGGGATAATAAAAAGACAAATATTGCTATGGACTGCAAAGGATAGGATATTGTGGAGAGCCATGATTACCATTGTTCTGAGGAAAGAAAGGGATAAAAGCGACTAATAGCAGCAAAGATGCTCTTCTACAGAACGATGCATAGAATAACATGGGCGTAACATCTGACTAATGTGGAAGTTTGGAATCAAATGTTGATATAAAAGACCTGAACGGAAATGAAATCATTCTTCAAAGAATCAACAGAAACTTCCTAGCATATTGTGATGGCACTTGGTCCAGGGTCGAATCCTTTGGTCACGGCGCCAACGGTGACGTCGCTCCTCCGGGTCGCTCCTTGCTGCTCCAAGTGTGACGTTCCAACCCCTTGGTTAGATGATTACCAGCCTCGCCTTTCCCAACTCGCTTCCAACACCTGGTTACCAGGGTAACTGTACTGATCTCCGGTCTGCCTACCCACGTTGTGATTAGATCTTAGACAGACGGGATCAAACAGGGATTGGGGCCGTATGCAAGCTTGAGTTCGACGGGGTGGCAAAACACAAGTAAAAGAAAAAAAAACTCACGAGACCAAAATTACTGATAAAAAGGGTAACAACCTTTATATCTAATGTTCGTTACATAAAATTTATTCTTACTTCCCGACCCGCTTTGTGGACTGTGGCACCAAGCTTCCACCATACAACTTAAAGACTTCGAGTTGCCTACTCTCTAGAATTTTGTGTGTCGGAGTGTGGTTTAGTTTTGACACTGGGCGCTAATCTCTACCAGTCGTTCACGGCTGATTCTTCTCTTCGGCTTGAGTTGGACGTATTTCTTCACTTCGATTTGGTTTGAGACGAATTTCTGTTCTTGTGCTTGGTTTGATTTCAACTTCTTCTATGCATAACTGCAAGTAACTTCTTCTTCTTCCGTCCTGCAACTCTTCTTTCTGCCGTCTGAGGTGATCTGAGCTCTCTGTCGTCCGGGGCCGAACTGAGCTCTCTGTTTGGCCTGCAACTTTACTGCCTGTCTGGCCTGCAACTCTTCTCTCTGCCGTCTGAGGTGGACCCTTCTCGCTGCCGTCCGGGGCTGAACTCATATCTGTCGATTGGGGTTCTGCTTTTATTGACGCCGCAACAAACTGGGGTGGGTCTGTCGGCGTCAGGGTTTTCTCGATAATTCCAAAAGTCGCATTATATCTGATTTCCCATTATCGCTCTTATTTTCACCCCTACTTTCTCACAGTGCCTCTGGTGGGGAGGCGCATACCCATCTCTCCCGGTCCCTCGTATGTCAGGTGACCGTTTTCGACCAATGGGTCTTGATCGAGCGTCCTTTCTCCTCTTTCTCGCATATCACGTGACCGCTTTCGGCCAATGAGATTCTGGTTGGGCGTCTCCCGTACTTCGTGACGTCTCCAATCGGGCGTGGCTTATCCCGTCGTTGTTCTGGGAAAGAACACCTTGCTAAAAAAACAAAATCTAATTTGGCCTTTTTTCGCACGCACGAAAAATGACAATCTCGGCCTTTCTCACCTTTCTGGTTCCTGTCAAAAAACAGCCCGCCGCTAATTAGATGTGACTTCAGGAAGAATTTTTTCCGTCTCGCTGGCGCTTTCTGAGCCAAGAACAATTGTCTTCCCTCTTTGTTTTGCTCAGACCTGATAGTCAAAAATCTTAATTATCTGAATTGAAAATGTCTTCACTTCATCATCGTGGGGTTCTAATTTTAACAGGTCAGAATCTGTATACAATTCCAGCGGTCACCTCCTCATTCCAAAAGACACCTTTTCTCCGATTAATATTTCGTTTTTCATTGTTCTAAAAATCCCATTTCTCGAATTGATAATGAGTCTTCTACACAAAAGTAGGCCAGGTGCTTTGACCGACATTTTTATCAATCGTACATATGTTCATACACTTTTACCAAGTCTGTTTTCTTTCTTTCTTTTAATTACCTTTAATTCTATTCTCCCAAATAACAATTTCCATTGTCTTTTGGAATTCGGTCAGGCGCGTTGACCTAGATACCTCTTGACACCTGTTTTCGCTAATGACCGGCCTTTTGCATTACTCACCCTCTTTCCTTTTCCTTTCTCTTTCTCTTTTTCTTTTTCCCTTCTTTTTTTTTTTTTTTCTTCCCTTAGGATCGCCTAAGTACAATTAGAGAATTATTCTCGAAACTCAATTATTCTTCGTCTAAAATACTAACAACTGGTTAATAAACCGAATAAAAAAAATTAAATCATATTTCTATGAATATTTCTTTTTTTTTTTAGTCTTTCTAATAATGCAGGGTGCCACAATATTTTAAATCTAAGAATTTCAAGATATTATCTCTTAAATATTTCAGAAAAAGGTAACTTAAATATCTGAGAAGTGTTTTAAAAAATGATGGCCGAACATTGTAATCTCAAGAAAGAATGGAATATCAAAGATGCCGTCCAACAATTAAAAATCTTATCCAATAAGTATGACTAGGGTATGCATTTACCATTCCGGTCATGGATTCTTCAAGTAGTTAAAGAATATCTGAATATATTTCTGAGATTGTAATTTTTTGCATTATTTACATTGTTCGTGCTGTTGTCCTCATCTTTATTGCCATATTCACGACTTTTTGGTCGTTGTACGCTCTGGCCTTCTTCAGGTGATTGGAATTTCGAAACGAACGCGTTATTTCGCCCACCACTATAGATTGTTCTAGTTCCACGTGCCAATCACTCTAAGAAGGCCGGAGCGTACAACAGCCGAAACGTCGTGAATCTGGCAATAAAGATGAGGACAACAGTCGACAGAAGAGTGTAAATAATCTAACTGGTTGAAGAATTGTTATTTATTTTAGTTTCTTTTTTAAGCATTTTACCCCACGCAAGGCAATAAAGCCACTAAGATGCAAGTGATTCGTGAGTGTAAATATATATGAGAGAAAGAAAAATATGATTAAGAATGAGAAGTGAACAAGACTTAAGACGACAAAAGATCTAAGAATTTCATGAAACTATTTCTTAAATATCTCGGTGACTGTCTCCGGATTATCTGGGAAGTATTTTAACAGATGATAGACGAAGGTGGAATAGCAAAGATGGTATTTATCAATCCACCCACGGGGATCGAATGTGGCACAAGGCCTTTGGGTATGTCTGAGCCCCTAGGCCCAGCCAAAAATAAAACCCATCTAAACCCGTCCAAGCGGGCTAGTTCCGTCAACCTCCCGAACGAAACCCCACCTTCGGCGGAGCTTCGTCCGGGTTCCCCTCTACAAGCAGAGTTCGACAGACACCCGACCGGCAGCTCACAAAGCGCAGATACTACACTTTGATCCTAGCCACCGGGCCGAGCGGGTATTTTTTTTTTTTAGATACGGAATAGGTGGAATAGCAAAGATGCCTTCCAAAGATTAAAATGTGTTGTAATTGACATTCATTTATGACAGGCATGCAGGATCGTTTTCTCACGAATGAAGAGAAAATTTGAACCAACAGAGACGCGTTTCTTCAAAGGGTTGCATGTAAGCAACGAAGAATTATTTAAGTAAAAACAAGAAGGAAACTTATTTGTAGAATAAAAAAAAGACAGCTTTAATATCTGGGACATTGTTATGGCGTCTTCTCTCTAATGAGGCTGTTGTGGACTCTTCCACTTATTATAAAGTTAATAGGAAAAGTAAACCTCGGGGGATCAGTGATATAAATTGAACTCTGATCAACCGATATACACCCCCAAGTTATGTAATGTTCTTCTGTTTAGTACACGCTTTATCTACAATCTCGTATTTTGTTATTTCTTAACCATATACTTACTCAAAATAGACATACAATGGCGTCGAAAATTAAGGAACAAAAATTAAAACTTCGAAGTCTCAAAAAATGTGCAGGCATATCTTTGCAAATAAAGCTGCATACATATCTTCAGATGGAGGTACAGTATCGTCCAAAGTTAAGTAACAAAAATTAAAACTTTGATATTTAAAAATATATAAGTCCAACTTGTCTTACATTTCCACTAAATTTAGACAAATGGTAGTTCAGTTGTGCTCTAAATCGGTAAGTTATTTGCAATCATCCAGAAAGATCTACAACTCATTTAATTCTTTGCACAAATATCAAATGTTCAAAATTAAGGAACATGTGGTGAGCAATTACGTAGAAACAAGCGAGTCAGAGTGGCTTGCACCTCGTGCAAAAGAAAAATAAATTTCTTTCCTCAATACATGACCCGGCATTTTGGTTGCTTGAAAATGGCGTGACCTACCCTCTTCATGTTGGAAGATTCCAATAGTGTATTTCTGTAACGGTGGCTTTTGTACCGATTAACGTGGTTCAACCAATAGCAAGTCGTGTGCTGATTGGTCGGACTGGAGGATGCCATTTGCCTGAAGACAAACGCGGAGAACATTAATTGGTTAGTCGGTCGTGGTGCTGATATGAAATAAAGAGGGTTGCGGCAGTGAGAAGGGGTGATTTTGATGTTGATGAAGTGTGCGGAAACTCAAGAACGGTAGTTCGAAAATGAAGTATTTAGTGTTGTACTTGAGACTTTAGAGGAACACAAGCCCTTTTTAGCTACGGAAGAAAATGTGTATAATAAAAATAATTCCACAACAAAATGCAAAATTCTTATCAATCAATCTAATCAATTCTATGTCTCCGCTGAACATCGGCGTTCACTTTATTTCACTAAATTTTGACGTTCGTCTAATGTAATTTTAGTCCATTCTTATTATAATATTTCCTATAGATCTTGGACATTTGATGGATTCATAGCCATGACATTTTGTGCTAAAGTCACCCGTAAGTTTTCTATGGGAGTCATGTCAAGACTTTGAGCTGACCAAACCGTAACGTTTATTCCTTGGTCATTCAGATATGGAATAACCTGCTTTGCCTAATGGCAGGGAGCATTATCCTGTATGCACACAGTATTTTGTAACCCAGAATTTTGTAATATCGGTACATGTTCTTCTAAGAAATTCTTGTACATAGCAGCTTTAACACTAGCAAACAAGAGGCGACGTACCCAGACTTGAAAACATACCGAAAACCGTCACGCTGCCTCCACAAAACTTGACTGTCTTCTTGGTGCAGTTTCAACATCTCGCCAATTGGGTCTTCTCACATACTGTTTTCCATCAGAATCAGATACATTAAATTTACATTAATCACTGTAAAATACGCTGGACCACTGTTCTTCTTACCGCAGCAGGTGCTTGTTTGCAATTCCAGTCTTGCTGCCTTCATCTTATTACTTATGAGCGGCTTCTACTGTGGACACCTAGCATAAAGACCTATATCTTGCAAGCGTCATTAATGTCAATGGAAGTTTCTTGTGAAATGTCTGCCGTAGTTTGAAAACTGTCCTTTTAGTGTTAAGCGTTAAACGATCATGTTTTCTTTGGTCTAATCACCATGTTTAGACTGGTTAATCGACCACTGTTTTCGTACAGTTTCAGACTTCAGCTCACAGCCCTTCTTGAATGCTTCACCTATTCAACAATCTGGATAGTTGTGTGATTTTCCTTTCGCCTCTTCCCAATATCAGCTCTCAGAGACTTGTCAACATTTCGTCGGTTCGCCATGTTGGAAAATGATGCCGTGATGATAAACAGTCTTTATCTTAACCTTGCTTATCAGAAATTCGGATTATGTGCGTTATTCTCACATATTTCCCGATTTTCCATTTGGACACTTGCTATTTGTGTAAAGAATTAAATGAACCATATCTCTCTCTGTATCATTCCAAATAACAGATTTAAAACACAACTGAACTGCCATTTGTCTGCATTTAGTGAACATTTCAGAAACACTGGACATATATCTTTTGAGATATCGAATTTCTAATTATTGTTCCTTTATTCTGGTCGCTACTGTATAATGTGGAAAGAAGGTTTGAAAATTCTGATACTCACAGGGCTTATTAAAGTTATTTGTTGACAGAAGAAACAATGTAAAAGTGCTTGTGTAAATGGATGGCGCTACAGGCATTAGGCGGGATAGTAAAAAAAACAAATATTGCTAAGAGATAAGACAATAGGAACTTGTGGAGAGTCATGGTTGCACACGTCCTGAAGGGACACAGCGAAAAGAAGGAAATTTAATGGTTCTTTCTTGTGAGTAAAAAGATCCCTGTAGACAATCTGAACATTATCTAACACCAGCATTATTATTATTATTATTATTATTAAACCGAATTACCCGCGCTTTGCTACGTGTAACACATTTTTTTTTGTAAGAGAATGAAGATTGATTCTAAATCACTGTTATAATTTTTGGAGAAAAAAATGATGCATTTCAATATTACTCAATGATTTTGTCGATGTGACCTCTATCTTCTGGTTTCTCCTTCTATATTTTGGATAGGATTTTGATCAAAATGAAATATACTATTCCAAGTAACCTGAGTATTGTAGTATCATAATATGTATGGTTATAGGGTCTAACTCCAAAACCCTAGGATTTCGATGACACAGACAGACAGAACTACAACTTTATATATATATATATATATATATATATAGATAGATAGATAGATAGATAGATTACTAGCCGAGGCACTCAGCGTTGCCCGGCTGTACATGGCTGCAATTATATAAGGGAACACCCCTGTGTATCACCACTCCTTGACTAGAAAGGTCTGCTTGCGTCCCTGCTTGCATGCATCACCCGTTTGTATACTTAACTACTCGCCCTCATCTTTTTTACGCTATCTCCTTCGT
The DNA here is from genome assembly GCA_903632075.3 of Acanthosepion pharaonis. Taxonomy (NCBI): domain Eukaryota; kingdom Metazoa; phylum Mollusca; class Cephalopoda; order Sepiida; family Sepiidae; genus Acanthosepion; species Acanthosepion pharaonis. Next base: position 1,828,875 of record CAHIKZ030000854.1, on the reverse strand, counting down.
AAGTGCATGATTGTCTTAATAAAGGTATTCCATCAATAAAACCTTCTTGTGTAGTCGTTGTTCGGGGTTAAATTGTTTCAATGTTTTACATATTCAATAAATTTCCAAATGGCAGTAATAACTTTCAAATCGTACGGCATTGTTCACTAATCTAACAATCCAACAGAAACAGGGATGAAGCATCAGAGATTGATTCAACTGCAAGTGCAAATGCATGAACGACCCCTTCTTCTTTGCACGTTTACTGCAAAGCTGGGGTTAATAAAAAATTCTTAGGGAATTTTTCCCTTTTAAAGCGTCAATAATCTTTCTCAAACAATCTTTGCATCAAAGGCTGTTTAATCATATGAAGAAACTATTGGCTAAATGGCAAACACCGGTTTTGGACCTAGTTTTTCGCAGTTTTCGTCCACATAACTGAAATAATCTAAACCAAACATTCACGCAAAACGATTTGTGTGCCATATGTAATTTACATTGCAAATTTGGAAAGCATCAGATGAAAAGCCAGGTAGTTATGACGCAAAAACTGGCTTCTTGAACACTTTTTTGTGGTTTTTCGTTATACGCAGGGAATCGAGCAAGACTAAAGCCACCTAATCTTATTTCTTGAGACACACGCATACAACATCTTCTGTCTATTATTAGATTATTGATTTGTATATTTATTTTATTTTTGAGAAAGGCTTTTTTTGTTGTTGTTTGGGCCGACAACCTTTCAAATGTATAACACCGTCAGCAAATATTACTTCTGTTCTAGATAATTCGATTTCAATGGAGGTAAGTCGTTTTGATGATTTTCCACCTTTTCCGCACGGAAAAGCGTGTCAATTCTTTGCCATTGCGTTTGTTCAATGGTAAATTTAATTGAGAAACCCAGTTGGGTGCACCTTTCACAGGAGATTCGAACACAAGATTATTTTTTTAAATTAAATGTGAAAAAAAGAACAACAATAAATCAATTACACAGTGAAGAATAGTGTGAGTTGCTGTAAAAAGTGTCATCATTGATATTAAGTCGAGATAACATATTAGTAAGAGTATTCATTCATTAGTTCGTTTGTTCGGCTGACCGTTGTGTACGGCGATGATGTATACGTGCATTCATCATACTGACGATCTTCGCTCAGGGATTCTCCAAGTTGTCAAACAAATATTTCTTATTTTTAAAGCATTTCACACCACGCAAGGCAATTAAGACACTAAGACGCAAGATGATGTGTTTTTGCATTCATCACTCTGACGATCTTCGTTCAAGGATTCTCCAAGTTGTTAGACAAATATTCCTTCTTTTTTAAAGCATTTCACTCCACTCAAGGCAATAAAGCCCCTAAGTCGTCAGATGATGTGTATGTGCACTTATCACTCTGATCATTTTCGCTCAGGGATTCTCACAGTTGTTAGACAAATATTTCTTCTTTTTTAAAGCATTTCACACCACTCAAGGCAATAAAGACACTAAGACGCAAGATGATGAGTGTGTACATTCATCACTCTGACTATCTTCGCTCAGGGATTCTCACAGTTGTTAGACAAATATTTCTTCTTTTTTAAAGCATTTCACTCCACGCAAGGCAATAAAGCCACTAAGACGCAAGATGATGTGTACGTGTATTCATCACTCTGAGGATATTCGTTCAAGGATTCTCCAAGTTGTTAAACAAATATTTTTTTACGCATTTCAATCCACGCAAAGCAATAAAGCCTCTAAGACCCAAGGGTTTCCTGAGAATGAAAAAGTATAAGGAAAAGGGAAAATATTATTAAGGCGAGGAGAAAAACAAATGAACAGAAATTTAAGATGACATAAGATAACTACATAATTATATTTAATCTTTTTTAAAAATTTAAATTTACTGGAAAGCAAGAGACATGCAACACCCTTTTTTATTTTTATACGATCTTATTGCGAAAAGATATGCAAATGATAATTGCAAATGGTTAAAACTTAGCTTTCTAAATATGAGACCTGTGTTCGAATCTTACTATATACGATTTGCCAGGAATGTGACTTTATCGGCCTGGGAAAGGCGATCTTAGCGTGTGCTACCTTTGGAAAGTGCCAAGCTTTGTGTGCGAAATTGAGTAGACGGAACTCTTTGGAAGCCGTCGATGGCTGTCTTAGCACGAAGTCACAAGTCATCGTGACCGAGGGTTTTAGCGTACTAAACGTGTCCAGACTGTTGATCGCTAAAGATAATGCGCCCCCTCCTAGAAACTGTAAGACCAGCTCAAGAAAGTAGCAGTATAAAACACGGATAGGCTCTGTGGGTGTTAAAACATGCATAAATGTGCCTGAGCAGGCGTCAGTAGCAGGAATTGGCTAGTCGCCCTAATAGACAGACATACCAAGATACGTGCGGACAGATATTATTGCGATACGAACTACCAAGGAAAGGTTTAGATTCGTGCTTTTCTGTCCATCAAATATCTTCGTTAGAACGAAAATTTGATATGGACGTTATCTATGGCCGCAAGCTAGTTCATAAATATCTAAAATGTCTGATATAGACAAGCACTTTCTAATATCAAGCGTCAAAAATGACGTTGAACGAATAAAGCATGTAGGTCTCAGCGAGGTCCATCCTTCTTCAAACTGGCGCTACACAATCGCAAACAAAGAACTGTATCAAATAACAGAAACCGCAATACTTGAGAATTTTCAACAACAGCAACAACTAAAATGAAGAGCACGTGCAACTCAGAGAAAATACAGACATGATGAAGAGGTTGTCGTTCTCAAATACTTCAAAGAAATGTTTAAGAAGGAATCGCGAGTCAATAATGTAAAGAACGATAACAGTGGCTAAGTTGGTTAGCGCGTTCCTGGCTTAAAGATAGTCCCCCCATTCCCTGCTTTAAATGATGCCAGAGAGCGCAAATTTTACTTTAATAAGATTTCTCGAACATTCAGGCCGGTAATAGAAACTGAATAAAAATACCGTTTAATAAACTAGGAGTATCCACTAATGATAAGGTTTAAACTATATTCCGCGACCTCAAATTGGGTCGTGAAGCAAAACGCTGGGGTCGCGAAAATTAAATTCAAATCCTTGAATTTCAGTTTTATGTTATTTCCCAAATGGACAATACGATGATTCCATCAAGCGCTGCGGTAACAAAAACGACCACGCGGCGCCATTGAGACTAGGGTAGTTACAACGGATGTATTTTCAGCGTAGTTACTTAATACCTGGGATCGTAAAAAATCTCATGAAAAATGGCGTTATTAATGAAAACTGCTTAAGTAGCACTTATTTAAAATGATAAAAATCGGTCAGATTAATAAGAAAAAAAATCTCTATCTATAAAAGACAGGATGTGTGTGTGCGTGCGCGTGTGTGTGTGTGTGTGTGTGTGTGCATGTTTGTCTGTAACTAATGCAATGCCGCAATTTCCGACGAATTTTCACCAGAATTTACATGCACATGCTCCAAGTTAGCGGGAAGGCCAAGACCGACTTTACATTTTCCAACTCCTATCGATAGTGGAAATAATCGATTTTTTTCATGCTTCTACGGCAGTTTTCATGTAGTTTGCGGCCATTTTCTACTGTCCAGAATGAGAGCCTATATCTGGCTGCCACGAACAGGCAGGAAGATTCTATTGGCCAGCGTTAGAGCCAACAGCTGACTGACACGAATGTTAACTAGCATGCTATCATGCAAAAAAAAACAAAAAACGATAGCTCCATTCGTCACAAGTGGAAAAAAATTTAAATGTGCATGGCACTTTACTCTAATTGGCTCATTCGCTTGCTTAAACTCAACGTTGATTCTGATTCCGCAGAACTGGGTTGGATGTGAAAAAGTATTTGTTGTTAACATTCTTTTTTCATTCGGTTTTTCCAGTTACGAGTTCTTTTTTTAAATCTGATCGTTTTGTGTTCATTTTGTTTATTTCTTTTTTCGTAACAGATTTAATGTTTAGTATAGAGCTTAGATAAAATTCGCAGTATGAGATAGGCAAGAAGTAAGGCATGTAGCAACATCAGCACGGCAAAGGGCACTCCTTTAAAGGTAAGGAAGTGCGAAAATATTTTAAGTCAAGTGATAGCGATTGCTGTATGGGTCGTACGATTTTTGAATCAAGCACGGACAACGCCGGGCCATGCTGCTAGTCTATTCTAAAATTTGTTCTGTTAGTTAAGTACCGTACATGATACATAGTATGGCAATCATGTCTCTTTCGATTCATGGCTGACTAGGCAGAACATTTTTATAGTAGGGTGTTATTTATTTCTGCGATAGACTGGGGACAAACCAAAGAGATAGGAACCATTTTTCCTGCTATTCAACCCATCGTTGTGATAAGCAGATATGGATTCATACCTTTCCCAAAGGTATTTGCGCGTAAATGATTGTAATGAACCCGACTGTAATTCGAACTCGGCACACCGATTTCGCATTCCGATCCGTTGTCCAGTTCCGCACACCCATTAGTTATATACAGAAATTATTTCAACTACAACTTCGATCTCAAAAATACACTACATTATTTGGACTATTTTCATCTTTGTCGTCATATTTATTACAACATTTCGGCCGTTATGCGCTCCTGCCTTCTTCTCATTATTAAAGTAAAATGTGACAAGGTTAGAAGTATCCAAAAATAGAGCCAGGATCAATTGGTTAATAGACAACCTGGCGAAACTAAGACAAGAGGTAATTAATAATACAGAAACTGTAATGATTGAATTACAGGAAATAAGTGGATTCATGCAAAAAATTTTCCAGCTAATGACGATTACGAATAAAGTACGACAAACTAGTCAGTCGTTGACGAACTTGCTGGAACACGTGAGAGCACAATTAGACATGCTGTCATTAGGACACCTCTCCCCAAGTATATTACCCGGGTCACCTAAAGGAAGCATTACTGGGCATACAGGCCGAGTTACCCCGCCATTTAAGGCTACCAGTGGACCCCAAAAAAATTGTGGAAGTACTATAATGCCCTTGGATGTGGACCTTGTTAGAAAATAGACGATTATTGGTAGTAATATCTGTTCCGTTACTGAGATGGCGAGAGTATATTCGAGATATACCAGGTTATTACCCATTCCCTACCCCAGAAGAGATCAAGGTTTGGGAATGATAGCAAAGCAAAACCGGTCTAGACCCATTAAATTCTGGGAGAACAGGAATTTCATGTTGCTATCAGCTGAAGAAGCTAGAAAGATGTAGAGATGATACCCTGGGGACTTGTACCTCGTTGAGCCCTATCTATAAAACTGGTAACCGCAAACTGTGCATACTAGAATTGTTTGAAGGAAGGGAGAAGGAATCAAAAGAATCTGCCAAGTAGAGGTATTAACAAACTCAAACCACAAGCTATCAGTGTTTCAGACGGGGGTGTGGGCGGTAGCCACACAGAAACATATCATTTGTCTAGGGTATGGGGGAGAGTTATTAAGAATAAGGCCACCGTTATCCCTGGTGTCGCTACCCATGGGATGTTCGGCGGTTGGGGTGTCCATCTCCTTGCCCCCTTTTGATTCACTCGTAGAGATGATTGGTAGAGGCTTAGTCAATTGTACAGAATTATGGGAGCCGATAGTGAAGAGATTCTCTAATGTCACCTTAAATAAGATGCCAGTATTAATGAAGCCAATAGAAAAGATCGATATGGATCACTTAAGGGATAAGTTAAGTGCGTTGGGAGACGAAGGTGTAGCTTGGGAAGACGATGAGCAGATCGCGATAAGTTGGTCAATAATGTGGGTACATTCCTAGTTATAGCCCTCGGGGTGTAATAATATGGAAGATTAAGAAAAAAGAAGATTAGCGAACGACAGTCTAGTGAGCATGCAACAACTCGAGAGGGAGACGCCCGAGCGGTGTTCCTCACTCAGACAGGACTGGCAGAAGAAATTGCTGGAAGACCAATGGAGGAGGCTGGCGTGAGACCACCACGTGCGGCGGAAAAACCTCCACAGCAGAGAGGAAAACATTGACCAAGAAGAACAAACCCTAATGAACACATCTGCACCTACAGACACACGCACACATTTCATTGCATGTAGAACAGAAGAAAATGAAAAGAACATTTCATTGCATGTAGAACAGAAGAAAATGAAAAGAACATTTCATTGCATGTAGAACAGAAGAAAATGAAAAGAACATTTCATTGCATGTAGAACAAAAGAAAAGAAAATGAAAAGAACATTACATTGCATGTTGAACAAAAAAAAAATGAAAAGAACATTTCATTGCATGTAGAACAAAAGAAAATGAAAAGAACATTTCATTGCATTTTACATTGTACTGTAAGAACAAAAAGAAAATGAAAAAAACATTTCATTGCATGTAGAACAAAAGAAAATGGAAAGAACATTACCCTTGCATGTTAAAAAGTAGAATAGAAGTGCATGAGACGAATGCATGGTGCATGTTAAATGATGTAATTGGGTTTAGGTGTCATTTACGGGTAAATGACAAATCAGTTAAGGGAGGATTATGGCACCTTGCATTTTATTGGAAATATTCATAGAAATATGAGTTAATTTTTTCCTTATTCAGTTTATTAAACAGGTTGTTAATTTTTTTTTTAAAACGGAAAATAACTGGGTTGAAAATAATTCACTAAGAATGTACTAAACGATCCTAAAGCAAGGAAAAAGAAAAGAAAGAAAAAAAAGGAAGAAAGGAAAGATAATAACAAAAGGGGAAAGAAAGGAAAAGACATGATATCAAAACAGGCCGCTGGGTGTGGACCAGATGTCAAAGGTCAGAGCCTCTGAAATAACCTTAATTTTGTTGAAAGAATAGAATTGGAGATATCGGTCAGAGCCTCTGACCGACATTTTCGTAGAAAAATTCTTATCAAAATAACGAAAGGTAACTTTTAAATTTTTTTAATAGAAATGAATTTTACTTTAGTCAGAGAGAAAGTGTCTTTGGGTTGGGGAAGTGACTGGTGAAAACGATATACGGAATTGACCTGTTAAGAATTGGACACCCACGTTAAGAAAGTAGAGATATTTCGACCTAGATAATTAAGATTCTCGGCTATCAGGAAAAAACAAAGAGGTAAAAAAAGAAGAGCAATTGTTTTTGGACCACGGAGGGCGCCAGGAAGGCGGAAAAGATCCTTTTCTAAAAGTCAAGACTAATTAGCAGCGGGCTGTTTGACAAAGTCCAGGTGAGAGAGGGCAAGGATTGTCATTTTTGCGTACGTGCAAAAAGGTGCGAAATCGGATTTTGTTTTTTTTAAAAACCAGCACGATGTAACCACACCCCCAACAAAAGGGAGAGGGTGTTCGGTCAATAACAATTGGTCGAATACAATCACGTGACCGCGGAAGAAGAAGGAAAGAAAACCTCGATCAATAACTGTTGGACGAGGCGGTCACGTGGGCTGCGGAAAGAAGAAAAGAAAGGTTCGATCAGGGAACGATTGGTTGAGAGCGATCACCTGACATGAGAGAGACTAAGAGAAATAGATATGCGCCGCCCCCCCAAGAGCACTGTGAGAAAGTAGGGGTGAAAACAATAACGATAATGGAAAGTCAAAATTAATACGGCTTTTGAAATTATCGAGAAACCCCTGACGCCGACCGACCCACCCCGGCTTGTTGCGGCGTCAATATAAGCAGGACCCCAGTCGGCAGAAATCAGTTGGAGCTGAAGTTGAGTTGAAGTTGGAGTTAGGTTGGGCGTGAGTTGCAGTTCACCTCGGACGACAGAAGAATCCTCGAAACAAGAAATCCTTCCAGCCCAAGTTGAAGACAAGAAATCTTCCACCGAATTGAAGACAAGAAATCTTCCACTGAATCGAAGCAAAGAAATCTTCCACTGAATCGAAGCAAGAAATCTTCCACTGGGTTGAAACAAGGAAACTACCAGCCTAAACAGACGAAGAAGAAGAAATACAACTCAAGTCGGAAATACAAAATCAACTGCGAATGATCGATAGAAATTAGCCCCAGTGTCGAACTGAACCACACTCCGACATACATACATGATTCTAAAAGTAGGTAATTCGACATTTTCTATTGTGTGATAGAAGCTTGGTGCCATAGTCCACAGAGCAGGTCAGGAAATGAAAACACTTTTGTTTTATGTAACGGACTTTAAGATATAAAAGGTTGTTACCCTTTTTTATCAGCAATTTGTTTGGTGTTGTGAGTTTTTTGTTTTGTTGTGTTTCGCCACCCCCCGTCGGACTCAGCTCGTATCGGCCCCAGCCCCTGCTGGTCCCGTCTGTCTAAGATCTAAACACAGCGTGGGTAGACAGACCGGAGATCAGTACAGTTGCTTTAGTGACCAGGTGTTGGAAGCGAGTCGGAGAGGCGAGGCTGGTGATCATCTGACCAGAGGTTGGAGCGGCACGCTTGGACCCAGGAGGAGCGACCAGGAGGAGCGACGTCACCGTCAACGCCGTAACCAAAGGATCCGACACTGGGCCAGGTGTGTAACCGTCACAATATGCTACAGTATATTTACATATTCTAGAATCATCACGTCACATCTGTGCTTATCATCTCGCAGAACATATGAAGAACTCGAATACAAAACGCGATAAATCCAATTTCTTGAAACATAGAAAATGATGTTTTATACTTCAAATATAGTTGGTTAAAATCAACATTCTTTTTTTTTAAACATTAATATATCACCATTTGGCTATAAATAGACGAACATTTCAAATCTAGAATTTAACTGCAAAAGTGTATTTTAAATGAAAGTGCATTTTTTTGCAAAATCTAATAGATCCACAATGTGTTTTTGCAAAATCCGATAAGTCTGTATAAACTGTTTCTACATAAAATAACACCACAAAATATTGATAAAAATAATAATTGTGAAGAAGTTGTAGATATACGCAGAGATAACACCAAAAGTATGATGTGGGGTACTATCCCCACCTAAGCGTTGAAGATTCCATCTCCCAAATATGGGAAAAATGTCAATTTTTGGGATGATTTTTTTTTATTCGTATTGTTACTGAATGTTGTCTAGTCTCTCTCGCGTACATCATAAATCTTCTGGTGATTATCTTTCTTTTTATGTACTGTGTCTTTTCAAGACGTAGGCGATCATGGCTCTCCACCTCTTCCTCTATCTCTTGCAGCCCTCAACAAGTTCCTTCCCTCAGCCACCTCCCCCAGAACCACGTTCTGTCATCCACTTGCTTAATCCCACCAAGTATGTCTAGCGTTGTTTTCCCTTGTCTCACTTTCCCTCTATTCGACCTGTGAGCATCAGATTCTCCAGGCCCTCATTTTCTGTTCCAGAAACTTCTGCTGCCTCTTCCTGATGTTAAGTATAAGCCTCCTCCTTGTTTACATCCTCTGTCCGCCCTGTATGGAAAATTCTGATAATATCTCTGAATATTTATTTAAAAAAAAAAAAAAAAGAAATAATATAAAACGAAGTTATTTAAATTTAAAACTTGTTTATTTTATTGAATAATTAAATTTTCTTCATAAAAAAAAACCCTGTCACTCTTCATCGCTGTCAATACTTCAGGTAGCACGTGTGTCAGTTGCAGGGTTTCCAATTCTCACATTGAAGTTCTGAGTAAATATTATATAATACAAAGAATTGCTGACCCGGATACTTTTTGGATGATCCTTAACTAACAAACTATAATCATTGCTGACATCTCGACTCTTCTAGGCATCTTTGTTTTTAACTTTGGCTGTTGTCATTTCCAAAGGATTTGTCCCGTTTAATTTTAGATTTTGGAGAATAGAAAGACTCAAAGATTTTAAGAAGTTCGTCAGTAGTCAGTTGAACAACGTCGCAAAAGTCAGAAGTATTTTTGGTGTGCAAAAAAGAAATTGTCCGCATTTTACCTCCATCAGAATGTCGCATTTTTCTTCATTTTTCTTGTGAGTGATTCTCTTGTGGACCCCTCAACAAAGATTATATGAACCTCTATGTTTTATTTAATGCCGAAATCCAAATACGTTGAACAATGGCTTCAACTAAATATTTTGAACGCAGCTGTATGCCTTCAGATCTAGAAAAAAAGTGTTGCTGGTCATTTCCCTATAAAAGGCATCGTTGGTAATTCGTTTTTATATAAAAATGTATTACTGGAATTTTTACTATAATTTTTTATATACTTTCATAGTGCTTTGTTTTTTGTTTGAGCGTTCATTATTTGATCATAGCTGGGACCCAAACAAGTGATAACAATCCCGGGCCAGGGTAGACCTAGGAACAAACAGCAACTAAGAGGCGGGTCCACAATCAGCAAAAATCTCCCCATCAGAGAACTTGCTGTCGGATGTAGTTTATCGTCATACCGAGGACTATCTTACTGCAGTAAAATGTTGTTTATTAACAGAGATTATTATTTAGACATAGAAATTATAACTCTATATTGTTTTTCTCGCCCAGATCAGTGTGAAATAGAATTATTGCCAAGAGGTCGAATCTCTTGCATAAAAACAATATCAAGAACAGCTCTGAAGTACTGATCTGGAATGAGATTTATGTTCAAATTTTAGTAACCTGACTGAACGCTGTTTTGTCTTATTTTCCATCTAAAAAACTTTTGTTTTGCGACTAAGAAACGAATGAGAAATCATGCTTTAAAATTTGCAGTGATTTCTGTTTTGAAACCCAGCCGAGAGAGATGGCCAGCGGACAAAGACTCCATAATAATATAATCAAGATTTAAATTCTTTGTTACCAAATCAACCCATAAGATTTCGAGAACGTGTAGTAGACTTCAATATAATAAGTATTACAACACCTTTCTCATGAAAACAAAGAAAAATGAACGGGTTCGATTCGTATGTGGAACAGGATTTCAAGAAAGCATTAGCTTAGTTTATTTCACTCCTATATATTCTAATAAAATTACAGTTACTAAAAAAAAAGGTTCCTTCAACAAAATGCAGTCGGCATAGCCGTTTTGGGAGATCAAAGTGAAATCAACGAACCGAGTTCAAACTCCAGTCTCGTCTGTTACATTCATTTTTTTTTTCACTAATGCTCTTGCAAAAGTATGAATCTGTCTCTTCTCTCTTGTTCCATCGTTGAAACAACAAGGTAGACAGGATTCATTAACTTTGGGAAGAGGACATTTTAATGGCATGGCTACTTTGAATTGAAAACCATTGAGAAAAAAAAATAGAGAAAACTAGACCGTTACCTTTCCCAGTAAGTCATGACAATTCCGGGATAACAAAGTACAATAATCTGTGCAGTGTCACGATCGAATGTCCCCTGTAGTGATATGACATTTAAAATAACAAAAAACAAACAAAAAAATACTCCATTAGTGCAAGCTTCCTCTTAAGCGATTTTGTTTTTCCGACATTGTTCCTGAAGTGGCATTCAATGTGGATTATAGTGAAAAAGCTTTTAACGATTTTTTTTTTGGCTTTGTTTTTTTTTTTTTTTTAAATGAAGATTACTTTAGGAAGAGCATTGATGACTTATGGGCAAAATCAAATTAATATTAAGCAGTCAACATGATTTTTTTTTTCCATCGACTATGTTTTCTTCTATTTATTTTTTTTCTCAGTTGAAACAAATCAGCGATTTCATGCTCAATATGCAAATTTTAAAAACTTGAAAGCTACCGGGGAAACTTCAGTTTAGGAATAGCAGTTGTATAGCTTTAGTGTGTTGTAGTCATCAGTAAATATTACTGATAAATAACACTAACAAAATAAAAAGACAAAAGCATAAATTCTGTGCAAATAGTTTCTTCTTTCGCACTTCTTACCTGTGGAACTCACTTCTTGTTTCTTGTTTCCTAGTCAACTTCGATCTTCAAAAGGTTAAATATAATTATCTTCTATTTTCTTAGTTCTTGTTGTCTTATTATTCTCTGTCTATTTTTTTTATCAGTTTCGCTGATGCAGAGTAATTCCTTATGTCTTAGGGAATTTATTGCTTCGCCTGGGGTGAAATGAATAAACACATTGATTTGAAGTTTTAAAGACTTAAGCGTTAAGTGAAAACACATACAGGACTCCGTCCCACTCGTGCTCTTTTCATTGTGTGTACGATTTGTAGAATCATGTGCAATGTCCTTGGTTCTGACCTGGCACCTCAGCTTCAATCAATTCCCCACTATCATGACGTCTCTTTTCTATGAATATGTTCATAATAATTGCTCGCATGTCCCTATTCTGTGAATATGTTCATAATAATTGCTCGCATGTCCGTTTCCTATGAATACGTACATAATAATTGCTCTCATTTCCCTATTCTTTAAATATGTTCATAATAATTGCTCTCATGTCCCTATTCTGTGAATATGTTCATAATAATTGCCCTCATGTCCCTATTCTGTGAATATGTTCATAATAATTGCTCTCATGTCCCTATTCTATGAATACGTTCATAATAATTGCTCTCATGTCCCTATTCTGTGAATATGTTCATAATAATTGCTCTCATGTCCCTATTCTATGAATACGTACATAATAATTGCTCTCATGCCCCTATTCTTTAAATATGTTCATAATAATTGCTCTCATGTCCCTATTCTGTGAATATGTTCATAATAATTGCTCTCATGTCCCTTTTCTATCAATATGTTCATAATAATTGCTCTCATGTCCGTTTTCTATGAATACGTTCATAATAATTGCTCTCATGTCCCTATTCTTTGAATATGTTCATAATAATTGTTCTCATGTCTTTTTTCTGTGAATATGTTCATAAAAATTGCTCTCATGTCCCTTTTCTATGAATATGTTCATAATAATTGCTCTCATGAACTTTCCGCTATGGTACCTAAGTCTTATATATTTAGCCATAGTACTAGATGAGAGTCGAGGTTTAAATAATTTACATTAAAAATTGTTAGATGTAACCGGCGTGTCAGATGCCGATTGACATTACACTTGAATATTTGAAGATTATAGTCATTGGCGAAACAAGTAAGGGGAAGGTAGTTCCACAGACAGGAAGGACAGGAGAATCATGTTATAAGATAACTTCCAAAGTTGGGCAAGAGAAATGATTTCATGCCTTTCTCTAGAGCAATTATATGAAAAGCTTTTAACAGAAGTAAGCCGGAATTTAAGTTCATCTTTTCAAGACGATAAAATATTACAATCATAGTACATGACATCTAAATTAGCGTTAGTAAAACAGATGATTACGGGAAAATTAATATTATTTTATATACACAATAAGCAATAGGAACTTTTGAACAACTATTCGAATCACAACGAAAAAAAAAGAAACGAATTTGTCATTTTTCTACATACAACGTGTGACAGTGTGTGCGATACACTGCTCGCAGGGCAGGTAACACATTTTCGGTGGCTAAGGCGGTACTGCCACCTCTGGTGCCACCAGCCGCTTTTGCCACCTGATAGTATATTGCTTTTCGTCGTATGTCAGTTTATGCGATTTTTATGCAAGTGAAAGATTTTCTAACGTTGTCTTCAGTAAAAAGCGTTTGCTTTTCCTCGTTAAACAAAACACAAGGCGCACGTAATGACCGTACAGGGGAAGAACAACTAGAGTTAATTCATTATTTTACTCCCACTTTTTCCATGGGATAATGCTAAAAAAATCACTTTAGAATTACCAGATTTTACAAAATAACTATTCATTTTTTTTTTTAAACGATCTATGACGTAAATAACGCACTACCTCAACTTGAAAAAGGAATTGGTTGAAGCTTATCAATGCGGGAAATAATATCCTTGAGCCGTTTGACATAAAGATCCCAAAGGATATTACAGACAGCCCGAAATCGAGCATAAATTGCATACAGATCTCAAAAACGTTAGCTCAATTGTACACGTCTCAACAATGCTTATGATATTGAACCATCAATCATTTCCTGGCCGGGGTACACGAAAATGCCACTACGGAAGAAAACAAAAAAACTCACCTCTAACATTCGATGAAAAGACTCCTTCCATCGTTCAAATAATTCCTAGGAATACAGTTATTTCGTCAAACAAATCAATAATTACAAACTCCAGTTAGATTCGGAAACGTTATGATTAGTGTAAAAAGAATACACAGCGCGATTTAAAAAATGGCATTCTCAAGAGTGCGGTTTTGACACACCATTTTATGGTTTTGCTTTAACTCGTGAGGTGACGCGGAACTTGACTCGCTAAAATATCCGAGAAATCATTTACCCTCAGTTTGGTAGATGAATCAGCTAAGGCATCTTATTATAATGTTGCTTGTTCTTCCCTTAGGTCATCAAATAGTACTTGCGTGAGTTACGCTCTGTCAATAGTTCATAAGTAATTGGCTATTCCTTTTTTGATCCCGCGGAAAGACGGAAAAGATATATCAGAGACACTATTTAAATCTCAGTAAGAAAAAGAAAGAAAGAAAGAAAGATTGAAGCGCTTAATGTCTCACGCCAATACCTCATAAATAATGGACTATTCCGTTTTGATCGCGCGGAAAGACGAAAAAGACATATCAGAGATGCTACTTGATTTCAGTAAGAAAATGAAATAAAGAAAGAGAGAAAAAAGAAAAAGAAAGAAATATTGAAGTTTTTAACGTCTCCTGTCAATACCTCATAAATAATGAACCATTTCGTCTTGATCGGGCAAATAAACGAAAATGACATATGAGAAATGCTACTTGATTGAGTAGTAGATTGAGTAAGAAAAGGAAAATGAAAGAAAAATGGAAGAAAGAAAGAAAGAAAGAAAGAAAGAAAGAAAGAAAGAAGGTAAGCTTAAAGTTATTAACGTCTCCTGCCAATACCTATTAAATAATGAACTCTTCCGTTTTGATCGCGCGGAAAGACGGAAAAGATATATTAGAGACGCTACTTGGTTAAAGTTAGAAAAATGAAATATAGAAAAAAAGTATGAAGAGAAATGAAGAAACGATTGAAGAGGCGATATTTTTACACAGTGAATATAATTTGTCTGAGACGTAAAAATATTTTTCGAATTGCTAATACATAGAACCGGAAAGGATTATCATAGAGTAAGTAGGGTTGGAACGGGATCCAGGACATTCGACTAAGGAACATTTGACTAAAGAACTCCGATCTAAATAATATTCTTCTAAGGAATATTTATTTAAGAATATTGGTCCAAGGAACACTTATCTAAAAAAATATACGTCTAAGAAATATTCGTTTGGAGAATTATGGTCTAATGCATGCCTGTAAATGCTTATAAACCACATGTATCATCAGTAATTAATGTTGCTATAACTTAAATATTATTCTGTAATATAAAGAATATAAATAAAATTGAGTATTTTGTACATGAATATAGTGTTCATTTATTAAAATATATTATTATAGAACAATGTCCTTAGATGATTATTCCTTAGACAATTGTTCCTAGACAGGTTTCCTTTAGACAGAACCCCCTTAAGACAATATTCCTTAGACAAACGTTCCTAAATCCGACTGGAATATTTAGAATGAAGACCAAAATTTAGCCGTTAACCACTACGATCAACTAAACAAGATTAAATATTAAGCGTATTGGTAATACCGTAAATCATCAGTTTGTACATAGGTTCCAAAATCACTGGTGTATCAACAGTACACAGACAATAAATTAACAATATATGTCTCTCAAAATCTTTAACACAGGTTTATACACCTGTATGTATATGATCTTACAGATGGCGAAACATTTTTTCACGCCACTTTCACCACTTGACGCAATATAGAAAGAGCTGTAGGTGGGCTTAACAGAACAAGTCAGATATTGTCCCATCAGGTCACAAGTAGATTCACAGCGGAACAGGTCACTCGATCATTTCAGAAAAGTTGAACAACTTGCAGAGCTTGCTGATTAGCAGGTGAGTTCAGCTTACCCTGTTAGAAGAAAACGTCGCTTTTCTTTTGAGCAATGGCATTAAAACCTGTTGAACAATGTTGTGAACTAAGATGGTGAGGTTAATTGTTCCCTCCAGGAAAACAAAAGGTGATCGTGTGTTATAATTTGTGAACCCCACACCCTGTTTCTAAGAGGTAAGTTTATAAGTGGTGAGTGAATATTTTATTGAATATTTTACCCAGAATTACATAGCACAGACAAACGAAAATCAGAAGACAGAACTTGCTCTCATAACTAAAGAGTACTGAACCTACAGTCTCCTAGGTGTTGCTCTAACCAATGTCAGAGCCAAGTCACTTCTGAGCCGGTATTTCTTAAGCATAATTTATTACAGCGAGAGAGACAAATTTAACTTGAGATTAAATGTAAGCACTGTTTTTTTTAACAAAACATCCCACGTCCTCTTATCTACAAAGACCGGAGTTGTTAAAAGTCTGAGAGATGAACGTAATGTCCAAATTGTTGGAGCCAAGGTGAAAACATCGTTTTCTCCAATATGATTTAAGAGTTCGGATAAAAGGAAAAATACCTCAAAAACTTAAGATTAGTTACAGCTATAATTTGAAATGACATAAGTACAGGCTGGAACTTTTTGAAGACTGTAGATAAACCAAAGGAGTGGAAAAATAACAATGTTTCTTACTGGAAAGAAAAATAAAAAAACAAAAATCAAAAAAAAAAATGTAAATTTCCAAAAACGGAAAAGAAGGCTGATTTGTTGATTTACGGTTTATCGACAATTTGTGGGGTAATTAAATACGAAACATATTTTGGACCGGAAGAATATTTTTTTTATTGCAGGTTAAAAACATTTTGCAGTTGTTAACTGGGGCAAGGAATCGCTTGTTAAATTAAAACCTTTAAACCAAACCGCTAAAATCGTTTGAGAGAACACTTTCTGCGTTCCATAAGCATGTCTGATGCTAACCTTCAGGAGAGTGACCCGTTGCGCCTTCGCGGGATAACGTTTTTTCTGCTGACCTCAAGTGCAATGATTATGCTACGTGTGCTGCGTGGAAAAATTGGTTCACTGTGTTGTGCGAGACAACTTTTCTCGCTCGAATTCATCTTACGTATTTATATGTCTGCTCTTTATGCTATGAATATTGTTGTCACATCTGATCTAGTGATCTTGCTATATATTTACAGATTGGAGATAACACCAATAGAAATACTGACCTGGTATCTCAGCTTCAGTCACATTCCTGAAGCTGTAATGTTTTTTCTCCTGTCTTTTTATTATAAATACTTTCATGGTAATTGTTCTGATTAACTTTCCTCTGTGGTACCTAGACTCTATAAATTTAAGCGCAGTACTAAATTGGCGCCAAGGTCTAGCTAGATGCAACCCTATGCTTCTTGCTAACATCATATTTTTCGCATTTCTCGCTAGTGGAACTCTCCTCCGATTTCTCGCTTTCCGGTCAAGTTTGGTATTTAAAAGTTTAAATGCAATGTCAATCGTTATCTTCTGTCTTCCTAACATTTAGCATACTGCATCATTTGTAAATATTCCTTCCCCTTTTACTGTATATAGAGTCCACTCAAAATACAGTGTTTTATATATTAGTTCTTTTATATTTGAAATCGCATTAGCCTGGTTCTCAATTTCAGTCGAAATTCTTGTAGGTGTTTCCATAGAAGGATATGACCGCACAACCAAGAATTTCATTTTACTTAGCGAAAATAGTAACCTACAGAGTGCTAAAGTCCTATTCTTCTATTGTTCTAGGTTTTTATTGTTTCTCCATTTCTTATATTCTTTCACACACACTAATATCTGAGTCTTATCAAGTGATGGTGTTGAATGTAGAATAAAGGTTTTTGCAGTGATTTCGCATAGTACCCATGGGAAAAGGGTACTTATGCTCATTATTGCCTTGCTTGGGAGTGAAATGATTAATAAAGATGATAATAATTCGTAGTTGGAGAAGGAGATTGATTCATACCTCTACCCAACAGTATTTGCGTGTAAGTGAATGTCACGGGATCATGTGGATTTCGAACTCAGCTATCAGATATATAATTGCCAGTACACCCCCGCGCATCCTTATTCGGGTGAAGAAATTCTGAAATATGCATCACGTATTGGTGCTGTCGCTATTGAAGTCTATACCATTGATCCACATGTGTCTTTGATAATCCAGCTATTGCTATTTTGGCATCATCAAAAATGGACTCAGCATTGAGTTTATTTATAAGTTATAACTGCTATTTTGGGATTTCAATTTTGGGAACACATCAAATTCGAATTCATGTGATATTTGTTGCATTCACTTTCGCATAGTACCCTTGGGAAAAGGGTAATTATGCTCATTATTCTCCATCCAGCTAGGGGTTCATTAACCAGGAAAACTGTTTAATTGCAGTAGTAAATCGCGTCATGGTGCTCTTTTTCTCACAGATGGTGCCCAACTGACCCTACTATAATGTGCAGTCGACAAATCAAAAGCAAACAACGCGCCTTCAAGATATAAAAAATATAAAACCGCGACAATTCATCCAACTCACCCTGTAGCTATACAGGTAGCAACGGACTTAGATAGATAGATAGATAGATAGATATGAAGAGACTGGTGATAAATAGATATGAAAAGACTGGGATAGATAGATAGATAGATAGATAGATAGATAGATAGATAGATAGATATGAAAAGACTGGGATAGATAGATAGATAGATAGATAGATAGATAGATAGATAGATAGATAGATATGAAGTGACTTAGCCTGGATTATTGAAAAACAAATACAGTGAACAACTTGGAATACACACACGAGCTCACACACGTACATATATATTACTAGCAGTAGAGCCCGGCGTTGCCCGGGGATATAACAGTAAGAGATAGATCAAGTATCCACCATCATAAAGACTGAAAAATAAAATTGACAATGATTATTGTTTAAGGTTGACGGACACGCATGTCTTAATTAGTTATTTTTATTTTTTTTATGAATTGGTTAAACCCAAACTCAAACAAAAACATTGTTTTCAATCGTTATGAGTCTCTACTGATTGAATAGAATTTTTTTTATAAACAATTGTCTTGTAAATGGAATTTTTAAAGCATTCTCAATTTAAAAATAAAGAAAAAAGTGTGCAAGACAATAAGAAACACTACATGCAAAAAAAAGTGAAGTTTTGTTGAAATCGGTTGAAAAATGTAGGTAGCCTTTCTGTAATTTTTAGTTTTACAATTTATGATTTTTACTTATTGAATACAGTAAAAAAAATTGCATATTTTGCTTGTGGTGATTCATAATTAGAATTCTGATTTGAATATATTTTCCACTCGTTGTTTCTAATACAAAAAATATTAACTTTATTTTGGTTTATTAATTATGATCTAACAAATCTTATTCATTTAGTAGCCTTTCGGTAATAATAATCTTTTACAATTTATGATTTTTACTTATTGAATACAGTAAAAAAATTGATACCATGTGTATTTAAAGTAGTTTCCGGTTAGTATTTTTTACTTAGGATGACATGTGTATGTTTAGATTTCATTATCTTTCCCTAAAGATAAAGAATTATCCGATGTTTGGATTCGTACAATCAGTAGAGATCGTTAGATTATTGTTTAAGGTTGACGGACACGCATGTCTTAATTTTTTTTTTTTTTTTTTTTACGAATTGGTTAAACCCAAACTCAAACAAAAACATTGTTTTCAATCGTTATGAGTCTCCCGATTGAATAGAATTTTATTATAAACAATTGTCTTGTAAATGGAATTTTTAAAGCATTCTGAATATTAAAAATAAAGGAAAAAGTGTGCAAGAGAATAAGAAACACTACCTGCCAAAAAAAAAAAGTGAATTTTTGTTTTTATGTAGGGAGTCCGATCTCATATTTAAAGGAACCCCCACACACAAACAACCCGATCTGAGTTGTCCCCCTTTCATTCTCACGATGTCTCTTAATCGTGTTTTCAAATTGATTTTGTGCAAAAACAATTGTATTTTTCCCATTTTTTCCGCTGTTAGAACCACCACAAGGTAATTTTATGTAGTCCTGTGAAGTTTTGTTGAAATCGGTTGAAAAATGTAGGAAATCCGATCCAATATATAAACGTTACACACACACACACACACACACACACACACACACACAAACAATCTGCGTAAGTAAGATTTTAAAAATTTAAAATGGAATTTCTTGCAAAACAAGCATTTCAATATATGGAAGAAATGTAAAATGGAGTTACATATTATATGCACTTTAATAATTTGTTGCTACATTCGTAATAAATTGTCTTGAGTGCTGATCGGTTGATTCGGATATAGATGCTCACAAAAACTGGAAATTTTTGTTTATTATTTTCGTGGGGTATTATGTTCGTGTTGTCAACAAGAAATTTCCTATATTTGCGAAGGTGTACAAGAATGTGTTTTTAGATTTTGCATAATAGAACTTGTATCCGACAAACGAAATGTAAGACATCTTAATATTGTAGTGGTCATATGTACTTACTTTTTTTGTCAGCGATAAATTCTCCCAAAGGACATTTAAACTGATATATACTATTGTTTTTTCAAAAAAGAGACAAATGAAAAATCAAATCTGGTTTTATCGCAATTACAATATATATATATATATATATATATATATATATATATATATGCTTGGATTGATATGAGTTTGTGACCCTGGGTTTCACGCATTTGCGATCGTCAGATAAACTGATTAATATATTTTTTTTAATTTTGGATTTATGTAGATTGTGTGTATTGGTGTTATTATGGGAGTGGGGGAATCGTCGCCGTGATGTCACTCATGCTAACGCAAACATAGATGCATGTCCGTACACCCGATGAGATACGCAGACACACATACACACTTGCTCGCCCGCCGGGGCTCATACAGATATAAACATATGTGGACAGTATGAGATTTGACATCTGTATGTATATGGGTGGTGCTGTGTCTATACATACCCATTTGTATGTTGAAATTCAAAGATCGGAAGTGTAGCGAAAATTTTTCGTGAATGTCTCGTGAATGTATACATGTCAGCAATCAGAGCATTTTTCTATTCTTTCGCTGAATAATATTTCTTCGCATGTACGTATATACTTGTGATGGGGTCTGTGTAAAACTATGATAGGTAAAAACTGTTATTATTTTTAATTTTTTAAAAGTTTATTTATTATTATTTTAAAGCTGGTTATTTGCTTGTTTTTGATGACTGTGTATATGTAACTGGTAGAAATTGCAGTTTGTAATCCTTATTGGGTATTTTTATGGTGGTATTAAATATGATGGGGGAGGTGGGTAGTTTACGTAAATAATTATAGCCGGTTTATATGATGATAGTAGATGTGATGTGATAGTAATGTTGTAAGGGGATTGGAGACAATGATAATATAAGTAGCTAATAGTTATTGTAAATTGGTAGAAGTGATTAGTAATGATGGTGGGAGAATAATAAAAACAATACATTTAATTATTGTGGTGTTAGCTTGAACTAAAGAGTGATTGTTGGTGTTTTATATTATTTTGTTTCTTATATTCATTTGTTTATTTATTTTGGTATAAATTCTGATAATAGGTATTCTGTGTAAAATTATGATAGGTAAAAACTGATATTATTTTATTTTTAATTTTTTAAAAGTTTATTTGTTATTATTTTAAAGCTGGTTGTTTGTTTTTGAAGACTATGTAACTGGTAGAAATTTCAGTTTGTAATTGGTGACAATGATAATATGAGTGGCTAATAGTTATTGTAAATTGGTAGAAGTGATTAGTAATGATGGTGGGAGAATAACAAAACAATACATATAATTATTATGATGGTTGCTTGTATTAATGAGTGATTGTTGGTGTTTTATTTTATTTTATTACATATAGGCATTTATTTATTTATTTTGGTATAAATCCTGATATAATATATATATATATATATATATATTATAAATTAATTGATTCAAAATATGTTTTTTCCGCTACACAGTTCTAACCATGTTTCAAAAATGGAAGCTAAAATCCACGAATTTAATTTTGCAATTAAATTAAAGACATTAGTTCCATTTCATCCTCAAGCGAATTTCGGAGTAACTTTTAAAATTACTGGGTTTTAAAGACACAGCTAAAATCACGTTTCCATGGTTACAGATAAATCTACTTCAACTGGACAAGGGGTGTCTGAGTTTTCCTTATGTCTGTATCATTGTATCGGTTATTAGCTACATTTTGGTAAGGGGTAGTGATGTATTTTTCAATGAAAACTGACATACGTTGAATGCATGTCGTCTGAATTTTTTTTTAAAATTTAGTGTTAACGGCAAAAAAATTCTTACGCCATTTTTTTCTATTTGTAAATTTAAAGATTTTCGCGGGTGTTCAGATTAGAATACTTTTTATTTAACTACGATTGGAAATATTCTCATTTTTAATTTTTATTATACTATATTTTTTAAGAACAGTTAAATGTATTAGAATCCTATATTTTTAAGAACACACATATATATATATATATAAATATATATATATATATTAATAATTAATTAATTAATTAAATATATATATATATATATATATATATATATATATATATATATATATATATATATATATATATTACTAATTAATTAATTAATTAATATTCAGTTCCAATTTTACCGTTTTGGCCAGCTTGCCCTGACGATTCGTGTAGGTGAAAACTAGGTAGTTTTATCTAGCTCTTTAGGTAGGTTTACCTAGCTCTTTAGGTAGGTTTACTTAGCTCTTTAGGTACGTTTATTTAGCTCTTTAGGTACGTTTACCTAGCTCTTTAGGTAGGTTTACTTAGCTCTTTAGGTACGTTTACCTAGCTCTTTAGGTAGGTTTACCTACCTCTTTAGGTAGATTTACCTAGCTCTTTAGGTACGTTTACCTAGCTCATTAGGTAGGTTTACCTACCTCTTTAGGTAGGTTTACCTAGCTCTTTTAGATTCGTTATTAGGTTTGCCCCATTTAGTGTATTGAGCACTTTACATAGCAACTTTTGCTTTACTAGGGATGGAGGTTTTTTTCTTTGGACTCTGAGCTAGAATTGTAGACGATTGTTTTCGCCTATATATTTTCGCATAGTTATAGTATAAACCACAGGTGGCCTCTGTGGGTGTTGAACAAAAACAAATATGCCTGAACCCGAGTTTGCAATGGGGATTGGGTAGCTCCCTTAGTAGATGAGTATCCTCGAATACGAGTAGCCAGGTATATATATATATATATATATATATATATATATATATATATATATATATATATATATATATATATAATTGAATTTCCGTTGTCCACTGAATTTCAGAATGCTAGGATTCATTTTAAAAGTATATATAAGTATTTATCTAATCACCATGGAATAAAACTTTTTCTAGCAAGGGATAGAAAACATGGGGCGTCAAGAGCTGTGCTTGCACGAAGTCACAAGTCATCGTGACCGAGGATTTGGGTGTGCTGGTGTTGTTAAGATTGTTTATCATTCTAGATAACACGCATAGTTACAGTATAAACCACGGGTTGGCTCTGTGGGTGTTGAACAAACACAAATCTGCCTGAGCGACCGTCTACAATAGGTATAGGCTAGCCACCCTAGTATACAGGGTATTCAAATATATATATATATATATATATATATATATATATATATATATATATATATACTGTATAGGATTGGTGTATACGAAATAAATTCCAATAAACAACAAATACTATTCTAAAAAAGAGTGCTCAATACAGAATAGGGCAATTATAATTATTTATTCAAAAAATTATGACATAATCATGTTATAAAATCACTGCAAAAACCTTTATTCTACATTCAACACTATCACTTGATAAGACACCAGAAGTGTTGAAACAAAATGGCTATTTTTTTTAATGATTTTATAACATATTTATGTTATAATTTTTTGAATAAATAATTATATATATATATATATATATATATATATATATATATATATATAGCATAATGAGAACCACGTATACTCTCTTAATATGCATATATAGAAAAAAGTTGCAAATTAAAAAATAATAATGTTCTTTTATGAAAGTATTTATTTATTTATTTGTATATATTTGATATTTCAGATTGGCCTCAATCTTTCTTCAGAAATAACTGTTTGTTTACAAATAGCGTCCGTGGCGAGATGCGGACGTCACGTGATATGGAACGAATATTCCTAACATAAATCTAACTGTAATAATATCTTAGATGTTGTTTAAAAAATTTTAAATAAAATAAGAAATAAGAATTTTTTTTAACTATATCTAAAAAATGTTTAACTATTGAAATATTTATAAAGATTTAAAATACCCAAGTCTTTATTTAACCCTAGTTTATATGAATTTAATTTTAGAATCCAGTATCTTTCTTTTTTTCTGCGTGTGTATGTGGAACTGAAATCAGAATCTATCAATAAACATTTACAGTTTTCTAATGAGTGTCCTGATTGATTAAAGTGTTCAGCTATGGGGGAATAAAGATTTTTTGAGGTATGGTTTGTTTATGATTGTTGAAGCGAAATCTAAAATTATTTCTACATTCACCAATATATCCACTACTGGGACATATGGTGCAGAATTAATAGTAGATTATGTTATGGCTATCACAGGAGAGGTGAGGTGGGTGTATCTTGATATTGGTGTTGGGTACAGAAAATACATTATCTATATATATATATATAATTGAATTTCCGTTGTCCACTGAATTTCAGTTGTCTTTCAAATGCAATAATGGAATTAATTTTTAAAGTATATTACAGTTAATCACCATAATCACTTTTTTAGCATGGCATTGAAGTCATCATTATATAAAATAGTGTGATTTCTTTATAGCATAAGCTAAAATTATGCAAGGTTACATGAACTCCTGCAGATGATAGCGAACGAAAGCGCAAAGTAATGAATAATCATTAATTGCAAGTATACGTAATGCGGGGTTATTAGCAAAAAGAAAAAAACAAAAGCCCAACATGCAAATTACTGATTGGAGATATCAAAAGCAAAGTAAACAAGCATCACAATTTAAATATCATCAACAGAGAACGAAAAGTGCGACATGAAATCCAAAAGCAGATTCGAATAACAAAATATGTTTTCCTAAAACGAATGCCAGCATTAAGAAACAGAAAAAAAAATTCGTTTAAAACAAAGACAAACATTACGGAAATCTTATGTAATATCTGCTATCGTATAAGCTGGATAATCTACTCACAGATGAAAAAAGAGAATTGAAGCAACAACAATATCTTTCTAAAGGCAGATGTTTAGAATACCATGCGTCGAACATCTGAGTAATGAAGACATTTTAGAGAAACAATAAAGAAACTTGAAATAAAATAGACAGTTGAATTTTTTAGGTCACATAATGAGGAAAGAAGACTTGGAAAATCTGATACTTACAGGACAAACTTAATGCAGGATAAAGAAAAAGAACCCATAACCTACATAGTGAGTTTGAAAAAATGGATGGCGGAATAGGGTTTAGGAAGAAAATACAAAGACAACACAACACAAAGGGCGGAATTTAATAAATTCCGCCTTTCTGTTTTCTTTGTGTTGAGCAACAAGAGATAGAAATTGGGGAGAGGCAAGATCGAGAAGGTTCTGAAAAGACACGGCAAATAGAAGAAGAAGAAGAAGAAGAAGAAGAAGAAGAAGAAGAAGAAGAAGAAGAAGAAGAAGAATCTTACGGCGCTGGACAAAAGTGAACATATTTCATCACATCATGTACACAAATTCATTATCTGGTATACAAAATTTGTTAGAAGTGATTCAGTCCCCCAAATGTTTACTGTGTTTAGAATTAATTAATTCCACTTTCTGAATTTCCATGATGGATTTAATGTATTAGAGATAGAAGAAAACAATGCATGACGTACATTGTGAGCTTCAGGAAACCGATGACGGTGTAAGGTTAATAAGACAACATTTACGAAAAGCTTGAAAGGACAAGAGGGAAGTCATGATCGGCAATATTTGAAGGGACAAGGCAAGAAGAAGATGCCGGCCTAAGAACCCTTAAACCTACATAAACTTAAAACGAGAGACATCAACCTTCTTTCTTCTTTTTATGTGCCATTTCCTTTCAAGACGTAGGCGATCATGGGTCTCCACCTCCCTCTATCCCTTGCAGCTCTCAACAGGTTCCTTCCCTCTGCTTCCTCCGCCAGACCACGTTCTGTCAACCACTTGCTTAAACACGCTAGGTATGTCATGCGTTGTTTTCCCTTGTCTCTCTTTCCCTCTATTCGACCCGTGAGTATCAGATTCTCCAGGCCATCTTTCCGCATTATGTCTCCAAGAAATTTTAGCTGCCTCTTCCTGATGTTACGTATAAGACTCTTCCTCTTTCGTTGTATCCTCTTCAAGACCCCATCGTTGCTCACACGCTCAGTCCATAATATCCTCGCTTCGAGTCTCTTCTTCATCTTTGAGGAACAACATTCGCTGCCGTAAAGAAGGATAGATGTCACGTAACATCTAAGTATTCTATTCTCTGTTACCAAAGAAATCCTCCTGTCTCGCAATACTTTGCTCAGCTTTTGGAATGCGTCCTTGGCCATCCCAAGACGTCTACGGATCTCCACAGAATCGTATTGCATATTTAAGATTTATATTAAATGTTTTTTGATATATTATCTATATGTGTTTTGGCTTTTTAGGAACAGTTCAACCCAGGGCATCCGATATTGATTCTAGTAACTAGCAAAAAAAAAATTACATTTATATTTTACATTATTACCCATTTTATGTTCTATCGGAATACAAAATAAAAGACTTATTGATATTTAAATGTTTATTTTCTGAAAGATTGTAACGTCTATCTGCGCAGTTAGGCTTAAATCTTGTTCGCTCTGCGCAGATGTAGACAAGCCACATCCATTTATACGAAAAGTCCTTAATTTCGAAGTCTCGAATTAATAGTAATGTTGAATGTTTGAAGTTTCAAAATAGGCCGTAAGGTTGATTTGAATGATAAAAAAAAATATTCAAAAGTTTCAGAACTTGTAAAAGACAAAACGACTTTGCAAATAACAAGCAGAAGATCTGGAGCTTCGATTGAACGATGAAGAAGTTCGTTGAAAATCCTGGACGGGTTTTTTTAAACGAAATAAAACGTCATTCTATAAATACAGTAGAATCCCTGACCAGCGGACTAAGAAAGCCTTCCGGATATGAGGAATTGGTTACAAAGTTCGGATATGAGGTGTTATATTAAGATTAAAATAAAAGAATTGAATTAAGGTTTAACATTTATTTTCAATGTTTTATAGTAAAGAAAATAAGCTAAATGAAATATAACGGAATTGATCTTAAGGAAAAATAAATAAATTACATATGTTCATGAAAATTCATTAAATTAAGTATGCCATGTATGCGAAATAAATAATGTAACGAGGATTTTTTTATCATTGTTGCATGATTCTAATGTCATTCTCAACTTTTCCGCATTTCGTTTTGCTTTTGTTTTGAAATTTTTAAACGAAAGACATTTTTTAACTCTGCGTGCGTTGCTGCAATCGTGATAGCTGAATGCTGGCTTTCTTTCCATAAAACTCATAACATTTTCCATAGCATTTTCAATTTCAGTCCAGGTTTGATCACATTCAGACATCTCGTCGCTATCTTGATGCAGATGCATCTTGTTATCATCATTTCCTCTTATATCTTATCTTCTTTTGGACCAATAGCGGTCATTAGGGTGAAATAAGCATAAGCAATTATCCAAAGTAAATTTCCTGAAAGACAGAAATTTCAAATCAGTTACGTATAATTGAAGTAGTTCAAATACACACATCAAAATCATGTCCGGAGATGCGGGATTCCGGAGATGCGGGATTCCGGATATGAGGGACTCCGGATATGAGGGATTCCGGATATAAGGGGATCCGGATATGAGGGATTCTACTGTAATATATATATTTTTGAAATTAATCCCTGCAAATATAAAATATATTTGAAAATGACATTGGTCTTTACCTATTGAATTCAACAAAGGACTGAAACAAAATGAGTTAAATAATGAATACACCTTTCCAATAAAGAATAGTCGGCAAACTTTTTCTGAGCTAATTGAAGACTCTATCCTGCTGATCTGTGCCACGTATAAAATGAGAGATTATAGTCGTAGGGAAAGCATTCTCTTGGGAAAAATAACATGATCCAATAAAGAGACAAATAATTTTTTCCCAATACCACTGATTTATTTAATACTGACTTTGATCCGTCTTAATGAAACACCCTTATATATAATCCGTTTTAATGAAACAACCTTATAATAATTTTCTATTTCAGATGGCTGATACGAGCTCTGGAAGAGAAGCTGCTTGCAAGTGTATGGACATATGATCGTGTGGATTTTGCCAAGAATTTCTAGATATTTATAGAAGAAGCACCTAACCAGGTGTGATGGTATTTTTCTTGCTAGGTGTTTTGAAATATTATATTTGGTACGATTCGATGTTTTACTATTTTCACGCTATCACGAGAGCTACTCTAGCTAAAGGTCTACTAAAGGAGTTTCTTGAGTGAGCAGTAAGATTAAAAGGTAAGTAAGAGATGCTTTTTTTTATGAAGATATGGGGGAGAGAATATAGTGCCGGGGAAATATCCTCTTGGGAAAAATATTCAGACTATCACAAGATGCTTTTTATGAAGATATGGGGGAGAGGATTTAGTGCCGGGGAAACATCCTCTTGGGAAAAATATCCCATATGCTTCCACAAGGTCTTCGAGTGGATCTTATTTTTACTAATGGAATACGAAGTGTATAAAGATGGTTCGCTTCAATGGGCGTGGCAAGGTGGGTCTTAGCCGTAATGGTTAGAAGTGGTGTAACTAAGGAATTTAACACGACTAAACATTTTTCATGGGGATAATGAAAGCATATTAAGAGGCTTGCAGCTTTTCGTCTACGGGAAAGAGTTTGTAGTGTAGAAAATAATTTATCGCCCACAACACCGCCAAGAGGCTTTCGGAATCTATAAAAGCTGGATGACTTGTCAACTCTTGTAAAGGTAGAGGAGGGCAAGTCAGCTAGCGAAACTGGGAAACGAAGATTTTTTTTTCAGCATCTTTCGTCATGGGTCGTATACACGAGTTTAACTTGAGGTCTTGGGCGAGCAACGCCACAACAAGGCAAGGGGTTTTCTTTAGCAGAACACACGTCCATTGCAATAGACGAACATTCAAGGTCTACACGGTGATGACGGAATGTTACTAGTTTGACAATCGGGGAATTGACCAGACAGTTTCTCTCCCATTAAGCTGTTTGAACTCGGTCAGAGGAGAGATCAGACTCCAAGCTCTGGCCATCTAGAATTTTAATCGTGCAACCATAAATGGTAGATTTGTAAATATTCAAGATCCATTTAAATTACTTCACAGAATATGTATTATTGTACTAATGTCCATTCTTTTTTTTTTTCTTAAAGCCAAGCTTATTTTGTTACGTTTTATGCTAGGTCTACTGAGATGGTTATGAGAGCTACGCATGTGTTTTGATAAAAGTGGTTCATATTTTTATAGGTGGGGTTCAGTTAAAAATATCCCAAATCGGATAACCCCAGTCTGCTCAAGATGAATATCACGAACATCAGACCAGATATGGCAAGTATTCAATGCACGGGCGAATGATAAATTTGTAAATGTGTAAGATAGAATCCTAAGAGAAAATATTTCTAGCACAGTAACACACCTTTTCTTGCAGTAGATGTATCTATTGATTCGATGTTTCACTTACAGGCAGATGAAAACGTTAGGCCAAGAAAGCACAGAGAGGTACCCGCCAGGATAATGAAGGGTACCTCTCTGTACAATGCTGGTGATAGAATGGTCGATAACAGTTAGGACGAGGAAACAACTTATCTAAAAAAAAACTGTTTTAAATCAGAATTAATTTTTCGACACTGAATACCGTATATATACTAATAAGCAAAAGACACACTGGCATTACCGTATAAATGTTTGTAACTTGCTAAAATTCGGATTTAATAAGTTGAATCATTTGTTTTAAATTATAGCGACTCCTCTATAACACTCTAGAATGCTTAATGATCACCTGGGAGACTAAAGTGCCACTCGGGGGTGTTATCGTCCGTATTTAAAATCACTGATTTGAAGCTACACATTTTTGCAAATATTTATCTGCGTTTTCACTCCGTTCGTGAAGAGAATTATTTCAGGTTTACTTTTGATACAGTTGCGTACCCTAATCTCGATATCGAATGAAAAATGATGATCTTTTAACCCAGCTTGCACTTTCGGCGTGTAGTCCGAAATTTGAGGGTGCCAATTCGACGCTGTTTACGGGTGGGCAACAGCAAATATTGATTTAAAGCTTGCTCGACCTTCCTACCGTTTGTTGACTGTAATGTGGAACTGCGATGTCGCGATGCAAAAAAAAAAAAAAAAAAAAAAAATGCGAATCCGTTGCTGGTAAGATTTCACAAAACGTTACAGAGTTAATCTTCATTGGTTTTGGCAGAAAGACCACGAGAATATCAATATAATCGTTGATTTGCGTGACTCGCGAAGAAGTGGGCATTAAATTTAAGCCTTAAAGATGTTATTCAAACGTTTCCTCAAAAGTACACGATCCGTCCGCAGAATACATCTCTAGCGAAAAAAAAAAAAACTCCCACATTATAGGAAACAGCTCTCATTCCTAGATGAGTTCGTCGATGGCGATATCATCATCTATCTATATATCTGAGATGAGGTATTATGTACACTGTTTATATTATTCGACTATTATCCTCATCTTCGTCACCATATTTATTACAACGTTTCGGCCTTCTTCAGGTGGTTCGAATTTTGAGCTGAACCCTTTATTTCGCTCACTGGGGTTGACTGGGGTGCCATGTCTAATGGATGTCCGTTGTCACTTATCTCCTGCTAATTCCTCTTTCCAAGTTCTCTCGTCTATATTTCTAAGATGAGGTATTATGTACATTATTTACATTATTCGGACTATTTTCCTCATCTTTGTCGCCATATTTATTACAACGTTTCGGCCTTCTTCAGGTGGTTGTACGCGCCGGCCTTTTTCAGGTGGTTGGAATGTTGAACTGAACCCTTTATTTCGCTCACTGGGGTAGAATGTTCTAGTTTCACGCGCCATGTTTAATGGATGTCAGTTTTCGGTTATCTCCTGGTAATTCCCATTTCCAAGTTCTCCACTGCCTTAAACGGGTATTGAACTCAAATTCTTTGGGTCCTGTTTGGATCTAACTAACGCCTTTATCCACTGTGCCAAGCACACAATTTAGCGAAATAAATGGTTCAGTTCGAGATTCCAGCCACCTGAAGAAGGCCGTAGCGTACAACCACCTGAAGAAGGCCGAAATGTTGTAATTAATATGGCGACAAAGATGAGGTCAATAGTCCGAATAATGTAAATAGTGGAGATCCCATTATTTTTTACCATTCACCTTCCAACGAAATCGTACAAAAATGTTATATTTATGAGATCGTCAAATTTTATTTAGTATTAATGGAAACCCAGCATATTTGCGTCCTGGGTAAGACCATAGACTACATCCAGCAGCAAGACCTCTTATCAGCGGAGTTTGAGGAGCATGGAACCACCTTTTAATTGCTGGTGTTTCCTGAACATTTAGTACCACCTATGGTTCCAGCTATGAGTAAATAGTTAACACCCAAACTGGAGTCAAAACACTATGAAAGTCTAAAAATAGATTTTATTACCAGCAATACATTTTCTTTTGGTAAAAAATATTGTCAGCAATGAATTTTCGAAGAAAAAACATTATTACCAACAATACATTTTTGAAGAAAAAAAAAAATATTACCAGCAATACATTTTTGAAAAAATCTAACAAGCAATACATTTTTGGAAAAAAAAAAAAAAAAAATACATTTTTTTTAAAAAAATATTACCAGCAATACATTTTGGGGAAAAAAATTATTACCAGCTATATATTTGTGGAAAAAGTAATTACCAGGAATACATTTTTGTGAAAAAAAAATTACCAGCAATATGGAAAATTATTATTGGAAAAATATTATCAATAATACATTTTTGGAAAAAAATACTACCAGCAATAAAAATGTTGTCGGCATTAAATAACCCATTCATAAGGTTGATATGCCGTAAAACAAACCAAATCAAAATCAATCAGCCATAGGAATTAAAAAATAGGTGCTGCCCTTATTAAGTATTAAAATAGTAATTTACCATATTTGAAATAGTAACAGGCAGAGCCAGGCAAATAATATTTCGTATTTATAGGAGCCATTGATATTTGAGAATTAAAATCGAGCGATTGTTTCTATTAGGAATTTAAATCATAGCTGTTAGACCTATTTCGTTCCTGCCGAGTACATCGAGGGAAATTATATTTCACATTTATGACAGCCAGTCTTATTTAGTTTGTAAAAATAGAGTTAGGTTCTATTAGGAATTAAATTCATTGGTCAATCGTCTTTTAAATATAATTTTAAAAAAATGCTCCCTATAATTCTTGTTAAATTCGTAGGGTTTAGCCAGAAGTTGTATTTGAAAAGTGTGTATATCCTACTAAGAAATCATATTTGGAATGAAAAAATAATAGCTGCTCCTTTTATGAATTAAAACATACAGATAAACAGATTTGGAAAATGATTGACAAAGCCAGATGAACGATATTTATTTGCATTATTGACATTATTCAGACTGTTATACTCATCTTCATTGCCATATTCACAACGTTTCGGTCGTTTTACACTCCGGTTTCTTCGGGTGATTGGAATTTCGAACCGAACCCTTTATTTCGTCCACCGGGGTAGATTGTTCGAGGTCCACGGGCCATGTCTTTTCTGTATGTCTCAGTCTACTCCGGTGAACGAAATAAAGTGTTCGATT
Organism: Acanthosepion pharaonis; assembly: GCA_903632075.3. NCBI lineage: Eukaryota > Metazoa > Mollusca > Cephalopoda > Sepiida > Sepiidae > Acanthosepion > Acanthosepion pharaonis. The sequence goes on along the minus strand of CAHIKZ030000854.1, from coordinate 1,796,245 downwards.
CGAAATTCCAATCAATAAACAAGTCCGGAGCATATCACGGCCGAAACTTTGTGAATATGGCAATGAAGATGAGGATAAAAGTCCGAATAATGTATACAATGCAACTAATCTTATTACCTCATCTCAGACATATATGCAGAAGGATATTTGTTGAATACATAAGGGACCATCATATTAAGGATTACAATACAATGTAAAGCTAGATTATAGAAAGGGGAGTCTTTATTATTATTATTATTTATATTTCCTTTGATTTTTCGCGTGTACACTTTTCTTTCCGGGTCCCTCCCAGAGACCTAAGGTTAGAAATGGCGTGATGACACTGACAAAAAATAAATATGGCGTCATGACACTGACAAAAAAGAAAAAAAAGAAAATAAATATTTTACATAGCTAAAGCCCTTCTTAAAGTGTGTGCTGTACTTGTGAGAACAATTTTTTATATTTCTTTGAGGCATTGACTTCCAGGAATCCCCTCAATTAGTCTATTGGAATCTTAAAAAAATATTTACATAGATAAAGCTCTTTGTAAAGTGTGGGCTGCACTTGTGAGAACAATGTTTTTTATTTCTTTGAGGCATGGACTTCCAGGAATCCCTTCAATTAGTCTACTGGAATCTTAAAAAAAAATTACATAGATAAAGCCCTTCGTAAAGTGTGGGCTGTACTTTTGTGAACAATTTTTTGTATTTCTTTGAGGCATGGACTTCCAGGAATCCCTTCAGTTAGTCTACTGGAATCTTTTACAATGAATCCTAGGGCTCTAACTACAACAGGTATTGTTGATGTTATTATTATTATTATTTATTATTATTATTATTATTATTATTACCCAATACAAAGTACAAGAGCCACTCAATGTAGAGATTTAAAGGACATGGGTGTTTTGATTAAGCAATGTATCTCGTCAGGACACATGCCATGTAAATAGTGATAATGTAGAGACATGCCCGCAACATTCCATCTTCCTATTAGGAATTAAAATGTTAGTTTTTAAACAGATTTCCAATATGGCTTATATTGCCAAGCACTTTATATTCGTAATTAAAAGTACAAGGATCATTCATATTTAGGAGTAAAAAGGTAGGGGGTACTCAAGTTAGTAATTAAAAGCTTAGAGGTTGATACTTGCAATTAAATGTATGACGATCATTTTTGATTTGTAAGAAAGTCTATGTCAGTCTTATTTGACAGACTACAGTGATTTCGCTTTCAAAGACCTTTTGCAAATGTACTTGTACGTATGGCGACCACACCGACAACATTTATTTAACGAAAATCGAAGAAGAATTTTTTTTCCAGTCTGTTTGTTTCTATCAATCAATGCGAACCGTCAATTTCTGTCGTTGTTCCTGCTATCATTCCTTGATTTTGCAGAGTTTCCAATTGCGTCTAATGGTCGCGAAATCGTCTTCTCAGCTCACTTGTCGCCTAAATAGAAAACCTATTCAGAACGAAATTATACGACATTGATTTTAAATTCCCTTCACTGCAAGTATCGTTTCAGGGCTCACATGTCGCTATGTAGGGTAGAGGCGGACAGGCGGAATGGTGTGCGAAACGTATGCGTAATATGGCGACGTGTGCTGATGTAAATTCGTGTGCAAATGAAATGATTGAATGTGATCGGAAGGAAATGAAAAGTAAGTACAGAAGTAAAAAAAAGAAAGAAAGATGAAGTAAATATATATCAGACATGGGTGGGATAGAGAAAATATCCAAGTCGTATGAATGCAAAGTAATAGGAATTTAATGAATGAATTCTTTTGATGGAACTTGGTTTTCAAATTGTCGAATGAATGAGAAGAAAACTATGACTGCCATATTGAAGGAAATGATGTGGAAAAACAACAAAAAAAAATGATTGAAGAAATTTCGCTATTAAACTTCTAGGATCGATCTCGAATAAATATTAGCGTATATACTCGTTTATAAGTCGACTTCGTGTATAATACGAAACTGGGTTCTATTTTTTAACATAAATTTTAAGCCCTCAAAAAAAAAAGAAAATACCTGTGTATATACTACAACCGGCCACCAAAAATCCATGATTTTTAACTTCTTCAAAAAAAAAATTACCTCTGTTATTTAAGAGCCACTCAACGTAGAGCGTTACTCTGTAGTGTAGTATGAGCAATGGGGAGCCGTTTCAGACACGAAAGGAAACACGTTTACAATTTTTGACGGTTAAGAAACAACAGACTGTAATACCTTTCTATGTCTCTCATTCCCACGCTGGCTCAGCCAATCAAAACTGAATTCCTTATTTTGTCTTGCATCTGACCCCAGGAAGTTCTAATAGAGTTACCATTACCCCCTGAAAATAATAGTTAAAAAATAAAAAGCTAAATTATTATTCAACATTTTGATTGATTCGTTTTCTACGACTTATCAACCTTTTGGAGGTTATTTTAAGCCAGAAAAATATTTTCAGATTGTAAGAATTTTAGGGGAGATAGAGGATGTAGCGATACAAGTTTTATTAAATGAGGTGGATTTATACCTTTCCCAAGGGTATTTGCGCTTAAGTAGGTATCTGATATAAATCCATAATTAACCCAACGGAAATTGGAAGTTGCATACCCGATTAACAATTCCGAGCCATTATCCATCATACAAATGGTGTGATCCTTTTGAAGATAGTCAATAAACACAATGCCTTTTCCATCCCTAAAAAATTGAGGCATCGCTTTCTCTGCAAATGAAATCACCTTGGCCTTTTTTGGAGAAGGCGACCATGTGTGTTTCAAATGGATGGATTTTCTCTTTCTCTCTGGGTCAAAGTACAAAACTCATATGGGATTAGAAAACATTCAAGAAAACCAACTGGAGCTGGCTCAAATAATGGCAGATTTCCCTGTGTTGTTATCAAACTGGTGCGCTTTTGATCGTGTCAGAAGACGTGGCACACATCTAGACGAAAGCTTTGTCATGTTAAGTTCAGTGGGCAGAATTGTTCTCAACTCTCTCTCTCTCTCTCTCTCTCTCTCTCTATCTCTCTTTCATGCGATATGCAAATAGTGCTGACTGTTTGATTTATAGTCAATCGCCTGTCATCCATCAATATATGGTGAACACGATCAATGCTTTCCTGGACGTCTAGACGTTTGGGTTAAATTCGAGATTCTTCCATCCCCTACTAAATTCAGCTTCCCACTTTTGATGAAGAAACCATGTCAGTGTGAATAACCTTGGAGGGTAAACTGTTTTTTTTCTGTAGGTAACACTTTTATAAGAGTGCGATGACATATATTTACCTGTTGAAACTTGACTAATGCATGGAATAATAATGCAACACAAAATGTACTTAGAACAAAATGTATTGAAACAAGAAAGTGCACACAATATTTACATATAGTCTTTTGTATATTCCTGGTAAGACCGTTCCTGGAGAATGTGTTGACTGAGTCGCAGTCGGACAGAGTCTCTGGTTGAATCTCTTGATTCCTCCCTCTCTTCCCGGTACCAATCATATTTATATGGTCGGTACTCCACTATGCAAATTAGGTGGATCCTACCACAACATTACTATTTGCAAGAGAAGTCGACATTAGTTACTTTTGAGTTTTCTGAACAGTCAGATGCAGGTTTGGCCGGAGAGAAATACTGAAGTTATTCAGAAGAGGAGTTGAAATTAATGCGTGCAGTGTTTCGCACCTCTATCATATATCTTTCATAGTCAGACAATGAACTCTTCAGCCGATCCACGCAACTTACAAGATTCTCATTAAAGTAACATCTCTTTGACTATTGAATCCTCTATTTGACCGAACGGACCGAATGACAATAAACACAATTTTCTCCGAATTCTTCTTAGCGTGTTTGAGTCTTGTTTGGAATATCTCTCCTACACAAGTTGAGTTTGTGTTATTCATTTATTTGTGTGTAGCGGTGAATTTTGTGGCATTTCTCTACAGGGTTCTATTATTTCGTCTCGTTGATAATTCAATTCAAAACTTGGCTAAGCCATTCACTAATGTCTTATCAACTGTTCCGGACTCTGTGGTCACATCTCAGAATCTGTGAGATCGTTTGAATCCTACATCTGTCACTCTTGATCTGTAACGCGCGACTGTCTTTGACCAATTTGGCAATACTTTTCACTCCATTTCTTGACACTTGGAAACGCTTTGATTACTTTGTGAACATCAAAAGTCCTTTTTCACGAGAGTAAATTAATTCTTTTCGGCTTTCTTTTAGTGTTTTTTTTTTTTTTTTTTTTGACAAGATAATTTTACGTAAGCTTTCTGTAATCTGTGTATGTATATTAGAAAAAAAAACAATTGTTAGGTTTAATTCACAAGCTCTGGGCATTTGTAAATTAATGCAAACCAGCGCACTACTGTCTTTAGAGTAACAGCTCTATAAAGGGAAGATTTTAGGCGGGGGGTAATACTATTGACTGTTCAAGTTGTTTTTTGTATTCTATTTTTGCGTGAAAAATAAAATATTTAATCTTTCTCATGAAGATTAGTGTGTTTCGCGATGTTTTTTAAAATGTTTTTTTTTTTTATGTTAAACCTAATACAGGCAGGTTATTTTGAAGTTGTGAAAATCAGGAGTTGCTGGCAAATTTAAAATACTATCGAGCTCCAACTAACGGCTTCCGTCCTGGGTATGACGATAAACTACATCCGCGTCCTGGGTAAGACGATATACAACGTCCAACAGCAAGGCCTCGCATTAGGAGGGTTTGAGGAGCGAGGAACCACCTCTTAACTGCTGATGTTCCCAGGTCCACTTGAACCGGGGTGGTAGCACCTGTTCGGGTCCCAGCTATGGGCAAATAGTTACACTATAACTTCGAGTCAAAACACTATGAAAGTGTAAAAATAAGGTTTAATACTAGAATAATTTGTAAAAATTACAAGCAATACATTTTTAAAAAAATATATTACCATCGAAGGAAAATTCTTCCCTGAAATAGATTTTTGAAGGAAAAAATATTAACAGCAAAAGTTTTTTTGGAAAATAATATAACCAACAATGAAAATTTTAAGGTTGATATACCGTAAAACAAAACAATCCAAAGCAAACTGATTTCTTACAAAGAATACATATTCTCTTCATACAAACCTATCCTAAAACTCTTGATAGCATTAAATAACCCATTGAGGTTGATATGCCGTAAAACAAAACAATCCAAACCAAACTGATTTCTTACAAAGAATACATATTCTCTTCATACAAACCTATCCTAAAACTCTTGACGGCATTAAATAACCCATTGAGGTGTTGATATGCCGTAAAACAAAACAAATCAAACCAACTAACGGCTTAAATAGTTTCAAACATAGCAGGATTATTTCTTTTTTACCTTTTTATCTGTTATGTTAAATTTGCATTGGGCCTGGAATTAGTGACGTCATCTAACGTGAGTGTTTAAAAATAAATAAACCATACAATGAGGATGAAGGTCTTGATAAATATAACCCTCCCAGGGCACGCTGAGAGCAAGAGAGATAGTGGAGTGCATAGAGTCATCTATTTAGGGATCTTGTTTGAATGGATAGTGGAATTGGATGATCTTAGCAAAAGGAGAAAAGCGGACATGCGCCACATGGATTAGGAATTCTTCGAGAAACATGATCGTCAATTTCAAAACGAACGGGACAAATAGAATAATAATAATAATCTCACTTGCTACCGTATGCATCATCCTAATGCTGATGTTCATCGTCTATATATACCCAGATCCAAAGGAGGCAGAGGATTAGTTCAACTAGAACTGTCCTACAAAACTACAGCAATTAGCCTCTAAAGATACTTGGAAACTAAGGAAGACTGGATGATGGCATGTGTCAAAGAACATGAAAGTAATAAGCGCCTTTACTTCGTAATAAAGGAAGCCAACAAATTCAAAATGGAGTTTCAAATGGGCGCAGAAATACAAGTAAAGCACAATACACCGGCCGATGCTGCAAAATATTTGAAAAAGAAAGCAAATACAAATGCAACCGAATAGATATAGAAACAAGGGCAAGATAAACTGCTTCATGGCCAATACTCTGCCCGCACCAAACAAGCTGACGTAGACAAAACCCCAGTGGCTACGTAATGCAGGGTTGAAAGCGGAAACTGAAGGTTTTATACTTGCTGCGCAGGACCAATGCTTGCTAACTAGGAATTATCAAGCACATATACTAAAATATTGTGTTAGACCAAAATGCAGATTCTGCTATAAATATCCAGAAACAGTTGATCATCTTGTATCAGGTTGCACGATATTGCCACTCATTGAGTATAAAACCCGGCATGACAGAGTGTGCCAATATCTGTACTGGAAAATTTGCAACTTCTACCGGAAGGAAACTGAAAGAAACTGGTATGAACACCACACAGACCCCTTTACGGAGATAGGACCTGTTACAATTCTATGGGACTACACAATACACACAGACAGAACAATCATAGCCAACCGCTCAGATATTGTTATTAAAGACCACAAGCAAAAAAGTGCCTCCTTATTGATATGGCAGTCCCTGCAGACTGCAATGTATTTTTGAAGACAAGGACCTTGAAAACGAAATCTCAAAAATGTGGCACAACGGAACATCAAAAATCCCTGTTGTAGTTGGAGCTCTAGGATTGGTTGGAAAAGATTCCAGTAGACTAATTGAAGGGATTCCTGGAAGTCCATGCCTCAAAGAAATATAAAAACATTGTTCACACAAGTACAGACCACACTTTTCGAAGGGCTTTATCGATGTATATATATATATATATATATATATATATATATATATATATATATATATATTGTCAGTGGAAAGTGTCATGATGCCATTTCTAACATTAGGTTTCTAGGCGGGACTCGGAAAGAAATGTGCACGCGCCAGAAATCAAAGGAAATAATAATAATATCGATCAGCTGGGTTTAATCGCCAATATCTACACACCGATCTATACTTTATTACGTGATATGTACCAACGCGTAGATAGGTGTTAACGATTCGACAATAAAGTCAGCCTTTAAAGCTTAAGTTATGCACGAACCCTGCTCCGGCCTTCTTCAAGTGATTGGGATTTTAAACTGAACTTTTTCTTTCGTCGACCAGGATAGAGTGTTCCATATGGCATGCCTCTTCTGGATACCCATGTTATTTCCCTTTAACCCAACACTCCACGTTTTTGTTCACCACTGTCGTAGCCAGGTATTGAACTCACAACTATTTGGGTGAAGTCACCGGATCCAGCTAACGCTTTTATCCACTCGACCATGTGTCCCTGGGAATGAGTTCAATAACTGTCTACTTCAGTGAGGAAACCAATTGGAGGGTTGAGTTAAATGGAGTATACAGAGCCACCTGGAAGAGGCATGCCAACTGGAACTAGAACAAAATACCCCTATCGAAGAAATTCCAATCACGCAAAGAAGGCCGGAGCCTACAGCAGCCGAAACCTCGTAAATATGTGAATAAATAAGAGAACACCATTTCGAACAATGTAAATAATATAAGCAATTACAATGCCACATCTCAGAAATACAGACAGATCCTGAAGTAGACCGGAGCCTACAACGGCCGAAACGTCGTAAAAATATCAATAAAAATGAGGACAACAGTTCAAACAATGTAAATAATGTAAATGATTACAATAGCTTTTCTCAGACATATAGACAAATCCTGAAGTGGGCCGGAGCGTACAACGGCCGAAACGTCGTGAAAATATAAATACAATTGAGGACAACAGTCCTAACAAAGTAAATAATGTAAATGGTTACAATAGCTCATCTCAGAAATATAGACAGATCCTAAAGTAAGCCGAAGCGTATAACGGCCGAAACGTCGTGAAAAAATCAATAAAATTGAGGACAAACAATGTAAATAATGTAAATGATTACAATAGCTTTTCTCAGACATATAGACAAATCCTGAAGTGGGCCGGAGCGTACAACGGCCGAAACGTCGTGAAAATATAAATACAATTGAGGACAACAGTCCTAACAAAGTAAATAATGTAAATGGTTACAATAGCTCATCTCAGAAATATAGACAGATCCTGAAGTAAGCCGAAGCGTATAACGGCCGAAACGTCGTGAAAAAATCAATAAAATTGAGGACAAACAATGCAAATAATGTAAATGATTACAATATCTCATCTCAGAAATATAGACAGATCCTGAAGTTGGCCTGGGCGTACAACGGCCGAAACGTCGTGATAATATCAATAAAGATGAGGAGAACAGGCCGAACAATGTAAATAATGTAGGCAATTCTGCACATTAAGTCAGCGAAGAGACTGATGTATGAAAACTGCATTGACGTTAAAGACATCGGCGGTGATTGATAGGTTCATGGAAACAGGCGAATAAAAGATGGAACAGATTAATGAAAAAAAAACTATTGTTTCTCTAAAACGACAAAACACTTTCTTTCTCGGATACTTTTAATGTTTTTTGTACTTGTATCCTTATCGCGTACTGTCTTCACGGTTTGCCGCTGAACGACTTTTAAGAAGATTGGTTTACGAATTTTTTTCTCTCAGTTCTGTAGATTAACTGAAAGGATTATGAACTAAATGAATCTCTTTTACTAACATTACAAAAAATAAAATAAATAATAATCCCCCATATCGGTCGATTAAGGAAAGGAAATGGTATAATATAATTTTCTAAAACGGAAGCTTAATATCATTTTAAAGACATTAATTAAAATCAGATTTAATCATTAAATTTGCAGAATCATGATAACGAAACCAAACTATTTTTTCTCCAACATTTAACACTTCAAAATAGCATTAGCAAGGGACGCTTAAGGCATTTTTAAAATCATCATGTCGAGAAATCCTGTCATTATCGCATCGTTCAATTCGAACAATGTTGTTTTTTGCCGACGGACGAGCGAAATGTCACTATCCGCTCTCATACGGGTCGGCTGAAGTTTCCAAATGAACTGACTATAATATTATTTTCAATTCTTTCGACATTCTCCGTTTTTGTTTTCATTCGGATTATAATGTGATATTATCCAGCCTTCAAAAATAAACATAAACCAATAATAGAAACAAATACAATACACCAAAATCAAATACACAAAAGCAATGTAACTTATTTTCATTTTCCCAATATAAGCCATTGTGATATATATATATATATATATATATATATATATATATATATATATATATATATATATATATATATATATATATATATGTGTGTGTGTGTGTGTGTGTATATATATATATTTGAATAAAAACAGACCACTTTAAGGTTCCATGTAATAAGTTATTCACCACAACCCTTTAACAGGGCTCTGGATCATCAGACTTTACTTCCAAAGGTTGAAATAACTTTTTATTCAAACATATCTGCTCTGAATTTACATTGAGCTCTCTGGATATCATCATCTTTGTGTCTACACATATGGATTACCTAGTTTTGCATAAACTATATATATATATATATATATATATATATATATATATATATATATATTTAACGGATGTCAGAATACGTTGAAAAATACACCTCTACCCCCACCTAAACTTAACCTCTTTTACGAACGTAACTCATAATTGATACAACAATAGTTAATAAAAATGAACACGCTACCGCCCGTGTCTAAATGATTGGATTTCTCTGATATGAATTTATACGTGCGTTTAAAACTCAGTAAATTTAAAAAGAAGTTATTCCAAGATTTGCTTGAAGGTGAAACGGAACTAATGCTTTTAATTTAATTATATAATTAAATTTTAAGTTTTTATATTCGGTTTTTGAAATATGATTATTACTGTGTAGCGAAAAAATTCAAAATGTTTTTTTCGCTACACAGTTCTAACCATGTTTCAAAAATGGAAGCTAAAAGACACTAAATTAAAGACATTAGTTCCATTTCATCCTCAAAAATTTCGCTTGAAAATTAAATGGAACTAATGTCTTTAATTTAATTACAAAATTAATTCGTAGATTTGAGCTTCCATTTTTTTGAAACATGGTTAGAACTGTGTAGCGAAAAAAATATATTTTAAAAAAATCAATTTATAATATATATATATATATATATATATATATATATACTAGAATAATTCTAAAGAGTCAGACAAACCTACCTAGGTTTCACCAAAACGGATCTTCAGAGTAAAACTGCCTAAAAAGGAAAATAACGGAACAGTATTTATTGATAAAAAACAAATGACACCTTGGCCACGTGACGAAAAAAAAAAAAGGTTTTAGTCTTTCTACTCCTTTGTTTTTTTTTTTTGTATTTTGTTTGTTTTTTTTTTTTTTTTTTTTGGGGGACTTGGAGCTTAAGCACTTAAGGATTGTTTTCGTATTTTGTTAATGTTCTTGGTTCTGTCTTTTTTATTTCCATTTTTTTTTTTTCCTCGGGTACCGGTTTGTTCTACTGCAAGTTGAGCTATCCGAAGTTTTCCAAACAGTATTACCATATATATATATATATATATATATATATATATATATATATATATATATAGCTGGTCAGTAGTATTTGAGGGTACCCGTCTACTACGGCAGCTAGCCAATCCCTATTACAGACGCTTGCTAAGGCGCGTTTGGGTTTATTGAACACCCACAGAGTCCACCTCTGTTTTATACTGCAACTATGCTGAGCAGACCTTAGTTACAGTTTCTGGGAAAGACCATTTAGCGTGATCAACAATTTGGACAAGGCCAGCAGGCTCATGCCTTCGGCCACGATGACCTGGGTCTTTGTGCTAGCACAGCTATCAACACCCACCCCCGAGGGTCACCTCTTACCCAATTTCACTCGCAAGGCTTGGGTCAAACCGCGGAATGGTTTTCAGGCACTTTCCAAAGGTGCCGCACGCTGGATTTTACATATCCAATGCGATAATATCGGGAGGTCTCTTTCCTGGCAAATCGATTAATGTGAGATTCGATATATATATATATATATATATATATATATATATATATATATATATATATATATATATATATATACACGGAGAGGAGTTCCACATAATACATGATCTCTGAAGACGTATAACTGTCACTCTAAAGGGTGCCCATAAGGTCTGGACACAAAAGAAATTTCATTAACTATTTTTTTTTTACCTCTGCAAATTAAACCTGTTTTTTTTTTCTCTAAAGAAGAAAGAACTGACTTCTTAAAACAAGGAAGATTATATTGCGTCATTTCTGAAGTATATGAAGTGTCGCCTTCATCCTTTGAGAATAACATGGCTAATGCTTAAATAAGTTTACTTTAATTCAACAAGAAGACATAGAAGACTGTACTGCGCCAAAACTGTAAGATTGGAGAAGGCCTTCTGTTTCAAATATCGCTATTCTAATACCTGATGTCAGATACAATTCAGATAATACGGCACGATTCCAAATAAAAAGGATTTATTTCGAAAGATTGTGTTGTGCCAACTAAAGGAGAGATTATTTGTTGTCTAAATTATCAACATATTTAATGAAACTAATATTACATTTGTATTACAGACAGTTAACAAAGACTTTACATCAGAAGATCGTGCTGCGCCACTCATCAAGTTAGGGATGCATATAATTTACACTGTAACTGAGTTGAGCAAGATCAGCAAGTAAATCACACATTCGATTAATCCTCGCGGAGTGAGTTTGATCCATGCTCTGTGTAGTTCTACATTATTAGAAAAATATCAAAGTAAGCCCGTGTAACATATTTCCAGATATATATATATATATATATATATATATATATATATATATATATATATATATATATATTACCCACGATCATTTTCCAACTTATTCATGATGATCTTCACCCTCTCTAACCTTCTAGCTTTCTGTCCTGGTGTAACACGTTGCTTCACACGTTTGACGTAGGATTTCATTTTGAAGTCTTTTTTCACTGCTCTTCCGACTGCCATAAAATGAAACTATTCTCTCACGTGCAAAACGTCTTAGTGATAGATTTAGATCTTTTCTAATTGATCTCTTTAGCGCTAAGTTGAAATAATGAACGCTTTTCCTGTTGTAACCTAATGATCCAGTTGTCCTCTTTATTGTTTCCTCTTTTTATAAAATTATTCACTGTTATCTTGATCTTTCTAGAATGGGCTTTGAAGATGGAGGCCACAGTATGAATGTCGGTACCATTACTGAAGGCCTGACTGTGTTTTTGTTTTTTTTTTTGTTTTTTTTTCATCTCACCATTGCTCATTTGGGAAGACAGTGGTGCTGACACAAAACGATTTTAACCATTTCTCTTTATAGATGAATAACTACAGTGTTTTTATTTTTTGGGGTGAGGGGGTCATGATTCTTACGACAAATGGCGTCAAGATGGTTAAACGCTTTATCGGAATATCTGGAAAAAAAGAAACTCAGTTTATTTTATTTTATTTTTTTTTTTTTAGATATTAAACATTTTGTGGAATGGGCAATTATCCCAGGCTGCCGTTACACCCCGTATACAAGGATCATGAACACTGTTTTTCAGTTTTTTCCTCCAAAATGATGAGCTGTACAGCTCTATATAGTATAAGAAATTACGGAAAGAAAACGTGATACGAATAAGAGAAGAAAATGTCTAGATAGAAAAGACCATCTCCATTAGTCTTCTCGAAAAACATTTGTTAAGTTCCCACGGCTTGTTTATTTTCTGGTTGACAGTTTCTGCTTATTTGATTTATTTATTTATTTATTTATTTATTTATTGTATTAGCTTCCGATTTCGCTCTCCCGAAAGCCTGGAATATTTTTGATTGATAGATTTCCACACCTCGCCGCTGAAATGCTCATTTAATCTTCTTAGCCAATCTTCTGCTTGTGAAATTAATCTGCGTTTAATGTCACCGCTAATGTCAGGTTAAATCGCGCGGATTCTTCATTTGTGTTTTTTTTTTTTTCCTTTTTTCTTTCTCTTTTTCGATTAAGACCTGAAATACGCGACATATATATTTGCTGAAAGCAATTGGCAGTTAAATATTCTCGAACAACGTACAATATTTGGCAATTATCAAAGATTCGACAGACAGATAAATCCAAAAAAAAAAAAAGAGAAAACCCAATTTTAAAATATATATCTAAACATTTTCAAAAGACAACAATAAAATACGAGAAACTATAAAAAATATTTCAAAAGCTTTAATATTTCATCAGCAAAACTAGCAGATTTAGCTAATATTGTAATGTGATCAACTCCAAAACTAAACAATAAATATATTCATGCAAGCCCCAATGTAAGAGGTAGGATTTATTTACAGTGGAGCACTGGTTCAGCAGGAAAGAATAGCTGGTAAAACAGGGTCAAAACAACAGAATAATCAATCAGTCAAAATCTGGACAACTGATAATGACCAGAACGTATTTGTTCGAAACGTTGTGCCTATAATAACAACCAAGATAAGAACATTACCTCGATTTAATTAAAGTATGTTTGAAATTACTCATCTCAAAAATGAAATATAAAAAAATATATAACACTGAATATAAAGTGACCAAAACACACCACAGGTAACATTTGGTTGACGGCTAGGATATAGGAATTAGTTAAACACGTGATATTGCTACCTACATTCTTGTGCAAAGTATTTAGCTTCCTTTCTTCCACCATACGTTCAAGTTTAGACCACTCGAGTGACAGGGTGTAATGGATTTCACTTTTTGTCTCGGGTTACGTCATTTGTAGTGGTGTACAGTAATATGAATCTATTTTCGGTGTTTGTGATGAAATTTTGCCATTGAAAAATATTGCGTCAACCATGATTGCATCAGATTTTTATCACTCCCAGATACTATTGTCTCGACTGTCGATTAGTAGTCCTACACCCATTGTCTGCGAGGGACGTTACTCCAAGAAAGCGTACGAAAATTGTAACGCTGCACGAAGACACTGGCAAGCCTTGCCAGTGAGAAAATCAAAGTACTATAGACTGGCACAGAAACTCTCCTGATGTAAATACAATCGAGAATCAGTGGTCAATCTACCAGGAATAAACCTAAGAATTACTAACATCTGCACTGAGTTATGTTTCATTGGAAATAATAATAGAATTATTCGTCCTGTTTCAATTATTTTGCACAAGGATGGAGTCGTTGTGGTAGCAATCACTGAATAAGGCCGTAAATAATATACAGTGTTTCAGCAAGAAGAAACAAGGACAGGCATCACAGGTACAAATTAACACATTAATTAACAGATATTCTATATCAGCCAAACAGTGGAGATCTGATGATCGTCAGAGGATACCTGGCCGAAACGCGGTTTGATTGATTTATTTTTAAACGGTTTATCGAGCCTTTTCAGGTCACTTAAAGCAAGAAAATATGTTTAGGTTACGAGAATTATTTTTGTTTAGATAATAATGTTTTAGTGATACAATTCTTACTCACTTGTGGGTGATGAATTATTCTCCACCCTCCATCCTCTCACTCTCTCTGTCTCTCTGTCTCTCTCTCTCTCTCTCTCACACACACACACAAGCGGGATGCGGCAAGCCTCTCGCTACCCTGTCGCTATTTCTATAGAAAGTGCTGGGACGAACAACATTCCCTGGTTCCACCAGTTCAAACCTGCACGGCAAAGACAGGCCATGCCACTTACATAGTAGGAAAACTGCCCACCCACATTCTCTACGTATTCCATCAATGAGAATTTCCACTTGAAAAGCTTCTTCCTGCGAACCACTGCTCTGTAGAACCGACCCCCAAGAGACAGTTTCCTCCATCGCGACATTCAACCTGTTGATGTCTAGGATTAACTTTATCGTATCCAACCAAATTGTCTCCTGACTCAACCCCCTCCTGCAAGTGACTCCGGACCTTATACAGGGGGAACATTAATACAAAAAATAAGAATGAAGCTGTCGGTTGAAGAGATGGATTCCACCAAGTTTATTTGCGCGTAACGGAATATAACGACAAAACGGGAATTGTAAATCGAATCTCCAAGATGAAATTCTGAGCCATTGTTCCTTTATACCACCCGCGCATCCACGTTTACGGCGTAAAACCACCTATTCATTGCTTTTTTTCCCAGGTACACCATGACCCGGAGTAGCTATGGGAAAAAAGTGAACCCTCCAAGTTGAGGTCAAAACAGGAAAATATAAAAATACATTTGAAAACCTTACCAGAAATTTATTTTCATAGTAAAATAATAAGACATAACCAGCAATTCATTTTGATAGCAAAATAATTAAACATTAGCATCCACATGTTTTATAGTAAAATAATAAAACATAGCCAGCAATGCATTTTTATAGCAAAATAATAAAGCATTACCAGCATTGCATTTTTATAGTAAAATAATAAAACATTACCAGCAATGCATTATATAGCAAAATAATAAAACATTACCATCCACACATATTTTAGTAAAATGATAAAACATTACCATCCATAGATATTTATAGTAAAGTAATTACCAGCAATGCACTTTATAGTAAAATAATAAAACATTACCATCCATTCATTTTTATAGTAAAATAATAAAACATTACCATCCATACATATTTTAGTAAAATAATAAAACATTACCATCCATAGATATTTATAGTAAAATAATAAAACATTACCATCCATTCATTTTTATAGTAAAATAATAAAAAATTACCATCCATATATTTTTATAGTAAAATAATAAAACATTACCATCCACACATTTTTAATAGTAAAATAATAAAAAATTACCAGCAATGCACTTTATAGTAAAATAATAAAACATTACCATCCATACATTTTTATAGTAAAATAATAAAACATTACCATCCACACATTTTTATAGTAAAATAATAAAAAATTACCATCCATATATTTTTATTAATAATAAAACAAAATAATAAAAATTAAACATCCATACATTTTTATAGTAAAATAATAAAACATTACCATCCACACATTTTTATAGTAAAATAATAAAAAATTACCATCCATATATTTTTATAGTAAAATAATAAAACATTACCAGCAATGCATTTTATAGTAAAATAATAAAACATTACCATCCATACATTTTTATAGGGAAATAATAAAACATTACCATAAATGCATTTTATTGTAAAATAATAAAACATTACCATCCATACGTTTTTATAGTAAAATAATAAAACATTACCCGCAATACATTATATAGTAAAATAATAAAGCATTACCAGCAATGTATTTTACTGTAAAATAAGAAATTATTAGTAGCGATACATTTTTATAGTAAAATAATTGAGCATTACCAGCCCTACATTTTTATGGTAAAATAATAAAACATTAGCAGCCATGCATTTTTATAGTAAAATATTAAAACATTACCAGCAATAGGTTTTTAGAAAAAAGTACCAGAAATTATATTTCTTGAAAAAATACCAATGCTCACAAAATAAAATCCCGGTCGAAAATGACCCATATGGAGTTGATATGCCATTAAACAAACAAACCAAACCAAATGCCGTCCTGTGTAAAACGATAAACTACATACACATCCTGGGTAAGACGATAAACTTTGTCCAGCAGCAAGACCTCTTATCAGGTGGTTTCGAGGAGCGAGGAACAACCTCTTAATTTCTGGTGTTTCCAGTTCCCGGGTTGGTAGCATCTGTTAAGGTTCCAGCTATGGGTAAATAGTTAACCCCCAAACTGGAATTAAAACACTATAAAAGAATAAAAATAGGTTTTAAAACCAGCAATAAAATTTTAAAGGAAAAATATTACAAACAATGCAATCTTTGAGGAAAAGAGTACTACATTTTTGAAAAGAAAATATTACCAACAATAAAATTCTCGTCGGTATTAAATAACCCATTCAGGTTGATATACCGTAAAATAAACCAAACCAAACCAAACCAAACGGACCGGGCTCGACGTTGCACAATTTCGTTGGTATTACGAGAACCGGTTTTTTCAGTGTGATGTCACCGTATAGGTTAAATAAATCATGAGAGATAACGCATCCTTGTCTTACTCCCTTTTGTCATTTTATGCACTAGCTCAATGCAATTTTTTGTAAGTATCCGTGGTTCGAAACTTTAATAACCTTTTCCTGAACATTCGCTATACGAATTTCTGCGTTACATTTTCCGTGGTCTTAATTTCTCTGTTCGCCTGTATCTGGTCCTATCTTTTTCTTCCCACTCTCTCTTTTTTAAACTTTCTTTCCGCTCATAATTTCTTTATCACTCGTTCTAATTGTATTTTTCTCTGGGTCTCTCTCTTCTTACCCCCTCTTCCATTATTTTTTTTCTCCCTACCTCGCTTATTTTGCCGCCACTCCAGCCTCTTTTCCCCACAGACACAATGTTGCAAGTATATCGCTACTATATCACTGTTACCATGACAAAGGTTTACGGCCATAACACTTTGAAACATATATGTAACAATAAAGAGAGAAGTACAGAAGTGAGGGAAATCGAATTATCATAGCAGATTAAAAAGTAATATATATATATATATATATATATATATTATATTTCCCTCACGTCTGTGCTTCTCTCTTTACTGTTACTTTCTCGTTCTCATGGCGGCGAGTTTAAGAACACACAAAGAGACAAGATAGATACATAGATAATATAGATAGATACAGAACCAAGATAGATAGATATAGAGGCAATATAGATAGACAGAGGCACAATATAGATACAAACGATAGATAGATAGATAGATAGATAGATAGTGATACTAAATAGATAGATAGATAGATAGATAGATAGATAGATAGATAGATAGATAGACAGCCAGCCAGAAAGGTAATATAGATAGATGAAGAGAAAATATAGACAAAGAGACACCATTGTCTGATAGATAGATAGATAGATAGATAGATAGATAGATAGATAGATAGATTCATTTAGATAGAAACTGTAGCAAACAGATAGATAGATAGATATTGATGAAGAGACAATATAGACTGAGAGACACTATAGTTTGATAGATAGACAGACAGACAGAGCGACAAGACAGATAGATAGATAGATAGATAGATAGATAGATAGATAGATAGATAGATAGATAGATAGATAGTGAGAATAAATAGATAGACATACAGATAGATAAATAGGTAATATAGGTAGATGAAGACAAAATATAGACAAGACACACCATTGTCTGAGGATAGATAGATAGATAGATTCATTTAAGAGAAAATATAGACAAATAGATAGATAGATTGTCTAGATAGATAGATATTGATGAAGAGACAATATAGATGAGAACACTATAGTTTGATAGATAGACAGACAGACAGACAGATAGATAGATAGATAGATAGATAGATAGATAGATATTGATGAAGAGACAATATAGACTGAGAGACACTATAGTTTGATAGATAGACAGACAGACAGACAGACAGAGCGACAAGATAGATAGATAGATAGATAGATAGATAGATATTGATGAAGAGACAATATAGACTGAGAGCCACTATAGTTTGATGATGAATAGACAGACAGACAGACAGACAGACAGACAAGATAGATAGATAGATAGATAGATAGATAGATATAGATATTGATGAAGAGACAATATAGACTGAGAGACACTATAGTTTAATAGATAGACAGACAGACAGACAGACAGAGCGACAAGATAGATAGATAGATAGATAGATAGATAGATATGAACAATAAATGTTTCTCCCACAACTGAAAGTTAAAGAATACCTTTCTGGTTGTAAAGAAAATCTAAAATTTATTTCAGGAAATATTAATTAGATTCTTGAAGGATTGCTGATCAGTTCTTCCTGGTGACCATCGTGAATATTAATAGATATTGCAACGCGTACCGGCTCTCCTAGGAGAGCATCTTTTTGTTGTCCGCTGCATTCTACCTGTCCAATACCTTCCGGTTGTTCCAGCAGGAAATACATTTTTGTTTTAAATCCCACAACGCCTTTCACCTGTACAACAAATGAATGTCGTTTTCAGAATATAGAGTGTCATAGATTCCAAGATACGGCAGTCTAATCAAGAAGACAAGAAAGTAAAACCCACCAAAACTTTGTGAGCAATACGAAAAACTTAACAAAAAAAAAAAAAAAAGGAAAAGTAAATGACAGTAAATCCTTGAATATCTCGGCATCCTATTAGAGGGCTTAAAAGAAATGTTCGGAAAATTCAAATTCCGGATAACAGAATAGCTAAATTTTCGAAAAAGACTCAAGAAATAAATAATTTTCTTCAAGGCATTTGACATTTATGTTATCAAATAACAATTTTAAATGTTTTTGTTCATTATTTTATCTACATTTTTTACATTATTCGGACTGTTGTCCTCATCTTCGTTGCCATATTTATGACAACGTTTCGGCCGTTGTACGCTCTGGCCTTCTTCAGGTGGTTGGAATATCTATCTGAACCCTTTATTTGGCACAATGGATAAAGGCGTTAGTTAGATCCAGTGACAGGACCCAAGGAGTTGTGAGTTCAATAAGCGGTGGAGAACTTCGAAAGGGGAAGTAACATGAGATAACTAATAAGTGACATCTATTAGACGTGGCACGTGGAACTAGAACAGTCTGCCCCAGTGAGCGAAATAAATGTTTCAGTTCGATTTTCCAACCACCTGAAGAAGGCCGGACCATGCAACGGCTTCAACGTTTTGATACACTTCTATCTTCCATTCTATTTCTCTTCCCTCCGTCCTTCCTTCTTTCCTTCCCTCGTCATTCCTTCCTTCCTTCATTCCTTTCTTCCCCCTTCCTTCCTTCATTCCTTCCTTCGTTTCTCTTCCTTCCAACTTCCTCCCTTCCTTTCCATCCACTTACTTCCTTCATTCCATTCTTCCACTTTCTTTCACCTTCTAACTTCCTCCCTTCCTTCCTTCCTTCCATCATCCCTCCCTTCCTTTCCCCTTTCTTCCCTCATTCCTCTTCCTTCCACCTTCCTCCTTATCTTCCTTCATTCCTCTTCCTTCCACCTTCCTCCTTACCTTCCTTCCTTTCTCTTCCTTCCACCTTCCTCCTTTCCTTCCTTCCTTTCTCTTCCTTCCACCTTCCTCCCGCCCTTCCTTCCCCTTCCTTCCACCTTCCTCCTTTCCTTCCTTCCTTACTCTTCCTTCCACCTTCCTGCCGCCCTTCCTTCCCCTTCCTTCTTTCATTCCTTCCTTCTTCTTCCTTCCTCTTTCCTTCCTTCCTTCCTCCCTTCCTTCCTTCCTTCCTTCCTTCCTTCCTTCCTTCCTTCATCCCTCCCTTCCTTCCCCCTTTCTTCCTTCATTCCTCTTCCTTCCACCTTCCTCCTTACCTTCCTTCCTTTCTCTTCCTTCCACCTTCCTCCTTTCCTTCCTTCCTTCCTTTCTCTTCCTTCCACCTTCCTCCCGCCCTTCCTTCCCCTTCCTTCCACCTTCCTCCTTTCCTTCCTTCCTTACTCTTCCTTCCACCTTCCTCGCGCCCTTCCTTCCCCTTCCTTCTTTCATTCCTTCCTTCCTCTTTCCTTCCTTCCTTCCTTCCTTCCTTCCTTCCTCTTTCTTCCACCTTTATCCTTCCCTTCCTTTCGCCCTTTCTTCCATCTTTCCTCTTCCTTCCTTGCTTCGTTCCTTCCTTCCTTCTTTCCTTTCGCACATACCTTCTTTTTCTCATTGAATCCAACTAGCTTTTTGCTGACAATTCTTGATTCTTCAATTAATGATTGACTAAGCCCACGACAATAAAATATCCCTAGTAATTCTCCTATCGCATCATTAAATATTTGAGCTTAACAACTTTAACAAAATATCGCAATAACAATCATAAATATGAATGCTAATCGTTATTTTAAGAAGTAAGAGGGTACAAATGAAAAAAATTGAAACTGACAACTTTTTCCATTTCAGTAAAACAGACGATGGGCACCTGTAGACGGTGTAATTGATAGTAAGCTTGTCTCGCTAGAAAAATTACGACTGAGAAGTGAGTTCGATCCTCACTGGGTTTCGCATACTTACGACCTTGTGCCACATCTAAGCCACGCTTAGAATATCATTTAGTGTGTAAACTACTCTCGAGTAGTTTGTAACTCGTTTATCTATCATGTCTCAGTTGCGTCTTTGGGCAGAGTGCACTCAGGGACGACTGCGTCAAAGGAGAGAGTCACAAGTGAGAAAAGCTATACTTAGAGGTACCTAGCCCTTCTTGTGGTTCTATTTGTTCAGCCTCTAGCTTCCCTTTTGTTGATCTTATGCTTCTTGACGTTTTCTGTGGTGACTTCAGTTGACTTAAATCATTTAATAATACAGCATGTCTTTGGCTGCGGGTAACTCGCTCCCCAGTTTTTCTCGGTGTCGGCTTCATCTTTACTTTCTGGGCCTTTTTATCACATATATCGTCGGTGTTACCCACTCAACTTTTTTAAATACACCGGTTTTCTCTAATCTGTCCAATTCTGTATCTATCTGTTCAATTGAAGCAAACAGCACATTTCTTGTCTTTTTGAATACCGCCTGAGCGTTTTCTTTTGGCTGGAATTTTGTCTCCATCTTGGTACACGTTCCCAAACCTGGAGAAAAAACAGTAGGAAATGTTTCCTTAAGTTTCTTTACTAATTTTTGGGCTTCTGAGTTTAAACTTTCTACCTTGTAATAGAAAGAATTTATCGTTAGATCCCTTAATTGGAATTCTGCTATCCAATTCGTACCAAGTAAGTTCGTGGTATTTCCTATGACAAATAGTTTAGCTTTTCGCTTTTTTTATTTTTTTATTTAACGTGACTTTTGTAACAAATTCGCCAATAAATTGTATTTTTTCTCCCGTCACTGACCTTGCGATTTTCTTTGTCTTCATTAACGTTGGTTTTCCCAACTTCTTCCACGTATGCAAATTTATGATAGATAGGTCGGAACCAGTGTCGAGTTGCATTTTTATTTTTTTATTAATTATTTCGACGGTAATAAATTTTCTGGTTATTCCATCGTTCACCTCATTGGACTTTAATTTTCTTATTTTATTGTCTTTATATTTTGACCTGCAGTGCGAGCTTTTATGACCCACTCTTTTACAGTTGAAACATTTTTTATTCCTAAAATTGCAATATCTGTACCAGTGAAGTTCACTGCAAGCAAAACATGGCTTCGGGAGTTTTTGTTTATTTTTCTCTGGTATTTCATTTTTTGCTTGATAATCCGCAATTTTAGAATTCTTTTTAGTAGACTGAGTTTCTTTTTTGTAGGATATTTTCCTTACATGCCAAACGCCAGACTGTTCTATTTTTTTTTAAATCTTTCTTTACGCTAATATATCTTGTGCAGTCTTCTGCCAACTTCTGTATCGTAAGACTTGGATTGCTTTCCAATTTTGTCAGTACTAATTTTCTCAACTCTGCGTCTCTTTCTGATACCAGCCCTTGAACAAACACCAAGCACTTAAAATTGTCTGCGCTTAAGTCTGTCAGCTTGAATTCTTCACAACGCTTGTTCACATTGGCTGCATACGTTATATAGTTTTGTTCGTCATCTTTCATCAGATTCAAACATTTCCATCTCTTGTGAAACAGAGATGTCTTTTTACTAAATAATTCACTTAATATATTTATACACGTCCGTATATTTTTTAAAATACTCTTCAAAAGTTATCTCTTCATCTGGACTGTATGTGAATATTTCAATTGAATTCCATATTGTATTCTCTGGGAAAGAATCATTATGTAGATTTTTCTCTTTTCTCTTCTCAGTTATTTCCAGAATTTTGTTTTGAAACTCCCTATGCATCTGTTCCATTTCTTGTTGAAATTGCATTTGTCTATTGAAAGTTCCCTCCTGTAGTTGCATCTGGAATGTTCTCTGTTGCTCTAATATTGCCATCTGTTGTTCCGACTGAAACTTAAAAAATTCCTGGAATATATGTTTGCATTCCTCCATCTTCGCAAAAAGTTTACACAATGCTTAAATATTGTAGAGGGGGGGTCCTACGAATTTGCCATTCGTGACCTATTTGAGCAAACTGTATTATCGAGAAAAATAATTTCTTTTCTCAGTTGAGAATACGACAGATTTTTTTCGTCACTAAGTTGACGTCTTGTCTTACGAAAAACTTTGCCAAGTTTTTTTTTTTTTTTTTTTTTTTGTGAATTCGAGATTTTGTCGCCGAAATTATTGTGACGAGCAAATTCTTTCTTTTTCCTCTGTACGAGTACGAATTTTGTCACCAAAATAATGTGGCGTACGATTTTTTTTCTTCCACCGTATGTATCCGAATCCCACGTCACCAAATTATTGTTGTGGAGTGATTTCACAGTGGAGACTAGTATTTGAACTAAGTCGGTCCTAAAATAGGTTCGACGTACAAAACGTTAGGAACTTGATATAATAGGTAATGTCGCAGAGAAATCTAGTTGTGGCCGATGATACTTTAGTATTCGACTAACTGTCGTCCGGCATCGACTCACCGATTGACTGACTCCTACTTATTATGGGTGGGAGAGTCTATTAACTATGGAATAGGTGTATTCTACTATAACAGTTAGAACGGGTTCACCATCAGCTAATTGAAAAATGTTCGAATAATTTGAACGTTTTTCTTTGTTTCACATTTGGCTAATGCAAGTACGGAAAATCGAGTAATTTTACGATGTACTGTAGTTCGAATTTTGTAAAGTACTCGAAGAAAAGTGACTCTGCTGTATTAACGTTCAGTTTTTTTTTGTTTTGTTTTGTTTTTTTAACACCTTCCGGAGAGAATGAACTTTTCTATTATTTTCACCTGCCAGCCAAGTTATTTTGTTTCATTTACGCGCGTTCAGTCGTACTGGATGACACAAGAGAACATTACTTTTGGGTGGTGTGGCGGAGAAGTGCTGTCAAACTGAAAAAAAAAAAAAAAAGAGAGAAAAAAATATCGAAGCAAATGAAGGCAACTGATAGGATGAAACCAGAAAAAGAAATACTCTTTGGCATATTTAATTGATATTAAATTCTAATGTCTGAGTTGTCGGCAGATAAAATCATCGCCGAGAGACACCTGGGTTTAGTTCGTAAAAAACACAAAGTAAAGAATAGAAAATGAAATGGAATGTTCAGATCAATGGGAAGAATAAGTTAAGAGAAAAATGGAGAAAAAAGACAACGGGGATAAATAAAGAACGAAATAAGAAAAAAAATGGAGAGAAAAAGAAGAAAAAAAACATTATAAAATGCAAAAATGTCATTCCTTTTTTTACTTCTCTAATGATGATTTCACCGAAAATTTATCCGTCAAAGATACATAATTAAAAAAAAAAGTGATGTTAGTTACTGAACTTAGTTTCAGCACAAGTTAGCAGTGAAATACGGTGAGGAACGAACTCTCTGCTTAGTAGAAGCAGACAAGCCGAGAAGCGCCATAATCATTGCCTCAAACCAACATGTCCTAATATTTAGCAAGTTTGGCTTCGTTTTCTAAACTACCGTAGGTGATACATCCATGGGGGAATGCTTGTAATCGGAGAGGTCCATACCCCACCATGTCTCAGTGGTGTTTGTACGAACCATTTTACTTATTTCGAGAAGTCTACTATGTTCTGTCGTGGGGTAGTGGACGGTAATTCTTTTTTTTTTCAAGATAACATTCAAGGTGGCCTTTCTTTTTCAAGTTGCGTTCATTTGCCTAAAGGGGCAGGACCTACAAGGTGGTTGTATTTTCTCAAGGCTTGTTTGTAGTCAGAGTTTTCTTTCTCCTAGACTGGCTGCCAACGAAGGCCCAATCTGATCTGCTATTTAGATGATGGAAGATGAAACGGATTCATACCTATCCCAAGGTTAGTAGCACCTTGCGATGAACTCGTCTGGAATTTGACCTCGGCACTCCGGTTCCCTTACTCGTTTTCTCCAAGTCTGTCTTAGTTGGGTGAAAATAGCTCCGACAATAGTCACTTATAATGAGAAACCAGACTACCTTCTTTAGATATTACGAAACCCCAAGGTACCACCAAAATAAAATAGTTTTCGTTTATAAATCATAATAGAGATCGTCACGAGGCAACAATGGCGAGGTACCCTAGAGTGGATCGAAAGCAGATTCTGGTGAACTTGTCGGCGAAATTACCAGGATAATTATCGGACAACGGTAGGTGTCCTTATGTTTAGTATATTTCAGTATAAAAAATTTTCGTCCAGTGAGGATCAAATTCACACGAGTAATGGTCTTGATGAGATTGTGGAGGTTGTGTTAATGGATTAAATTATATGAATAAAAAATTGTCGAGTAGATTAGGCTGTGTAATAAAATTAACAATTTCCTCTCACATTAAATTTCAGTATTCAACAACCAGAATAAGGACAAACATGAGAAACAGCAGTTTTTGCACAACAATGAATAAAATATTTATATAACAAAGAGGTACAAAAAAACTGGAGTAAAAAGGTACTTTTAAAAAGTTCAAACGTCCTTTTATCTTTAGATGAAAAGTTATCAAAGTTCTGGTTTGATAGATTATAATTTGTTGAATAGTCTGTACAATAATAAGAAAGATTTTTTTTTGTATTATAGTAATATAAGAAAAAAATAAACAGCTCAAGCTGGTATTTGAAATGAGAAATATTGTTTACGACTTACATTAAGGTTGACGGATTTGTCGCTCTTTGATTTGTTTTCACTTGTTCGAAGAAAATATTCTCTAGTTGAAATAAGTTGTTCTTAATAAAAGCTGTGTTTATGTTAAATGCAATGATAGATATTGTAATGTATTTATTGTGAGACCGGAAACTACCTACACAATAGACACTTCCAGGCCTATATTAAGTAGGCGACATAACACACTAGAGAGTGACACAGAGAGACAGTGAGAGTCTCGTACGACTACCAGTGTTGGACACTAACATATAGTAAGCTCCGCTTACACTATCTCTGTAACCTGTTATTAATATATCTTTCTTACATCTAATCCGTGTTCCGTGTTTTACTTCTGTGGTCCCAACTTTGGCATCCACATCAGTATTGAAACAAAGCAAGTTCATTTGACCATTGATGACAATTCCAGAAACTATAAACAATTTTTTTCTATCCTCTGCCAGCCGCAATGATGGAGAAAACATTACTTCGAACCATCGCTAGTGAGACACGCTTCAAGAGCCACTCCGTTTCGCGAGGCTCGTCTCTTAATCGAGACGTAATCGCGCCAATCCACACAAAGGAACGCCATCGAACGAGGGCCAATAACCCCAGAAGTCTCCACTGCCACAGGAGTGAAAAAAAAAACATCTATCAGCAAGAGAAGAATGTTTCACTTTTCTTCTTTTTTTTTTTTATCTCTGCGTCCCGGGCAACGGATCCCGTCTCAACCGCAGACATGATCAAATTACCGGCTGAAAATGTATCCGCACAGGTCGCATCCAAAATCAAGGACTTACACATTTTAAAAGGTAAAATGGTAATGTCATCCGGCTGCAATGATTAACCTTGAGCTTGAGAACGTAGGAAAAAGATTCGTGTATTAAGTTGAATGTGGAAAACTCGAGTTGATTGTTCGTTATAAAATATTGCTGTGTGAATGAGTGTTCTCTCAGGCTGGAATCATGTTAAGGAACTTTAACCTAAAGCCTGGAACTGAGTGACGAGTTCAAAGGATTCCGATCGGCGCACTGTCGAAGATGAAAGACGTTTCATATTTTATTGTTAACTTTGGTCACGTGATAGGCTCACAGAAGCTTGATAGATTTTGGCGGAATGATCTTTTTGGTCAGATCAAAACTAGGTCGATGTTATTAAATATTAAGTGACCAATTAGAAGTTGAGATTTTCTGAAAATATTTACTAAGCTGAATAAGACCTGTGATCCACTTTTTGTACGAAAAGTGATATTGATAAAAAAATGTGGTAGCGGGCTGCTAAAAGATAAACAGTTACCTTATAAGAAAACATTCAACATCATCTGTCGAACGCATAACATTACTCTTGTTTGGACACTTAATACGTGGTGTAATAGTTAGTAAGATTATCTCGCTATATCTGCTGTTCCCAGGTCCACTCTGACCACGGTAGCACCTCTCAGGATGCCAGCTATTGTCAAATAGTGAATCCCCAAAGAACAAACAAAACACTATGAAAGTATTAAAAATATATTTTTCTATGTTAGAAACTATATACAATACCTATTTATAATAAAAGTAAAAACAATATCTATTTATGGTATATATTCAGTTGAAGCCATAAAATTATGTTCAAAATATTTTGATTTCGGCCTTAACTCATAAAGGTAGATATGTCGCTCAACAAAATCAACTTAAAACTTACAAGATCAATTACGATTGAATATTGAATTCGATTCTCACTGGGTGCCCCATATTTTTCAGCATTTGTCACATCTAAGATACGCTTAGAAAATCATTTATGTCACTTCAACGTGGTGTAATTGTTATCAAGTTTGTCATGCTAAATCAATTACGACTGAACGGTGAGTTCAATCCTCACCGGGTGCCCCATATTTTCGGGCATCTGCCACATTTAAGCTACGCTTATAAAATCATTTAGGTCACTTCAACGTAATGTAATTGTTAACAAGGTTGTCTTGCTGAATCAATTACGACTGAATAGTGAGTTCGATCCTCACTTGGTGTTCCATACAATCGGGCTTCTGCCACATCTAAGCTACACGTTTAGAAAACCACTGTGAGTTTTGAAATTCCTAAAATCTATGAAAACACTTTCTCAGGAAAATAGGTTTCTCCGGTCCATTAACTGTTATCGATCTTTTTAGTATTGTTTCGTGAGTCCCATCCCAATTTTTTTTTTTTTTTTGATCTTTTCTTTAAGTTGGTGCAAAAAAAAATCAACATATTGATTACACCATAATTTTCTCTTCGGTTTAAATGTGCTATCCATTTTAGTTGTTACTGAAGTTGAAAGTCTTCAAGTGATATGGTTTCTGTCTGTTCTATGTTTCTGATTATGTCGCATCAGCCTATAAAATTTAAATACGGATGGTCCTCGTTATAACATAGTCTTCATTCTCTTTAAACTATTTTCAATCATTGATGTGAGAAAACGGTTGTTGGCAGCTCAGACACATCTGGACGGGTTGGACGCCATTCATAAATACAATTAAAATCTGAGTAGTGAGCTTGATCCTCACTAGGTGGCCTATACTTTTGGTCTTGTGCCACATTTAAGTTACGCTGAGAAAAATCATCATATGAAATACTTGATCTGACGTGGTTATTTACGAAAATGATGGACGTTCTTCAGTATCTGTCTATATTGATGAGATGAAGTATTATGTACACTATTTACATTATTCGGACTATTGTCTTCATCTTTCTCGCCATGTTTATTACAAAGTTTCGGCCGTTGTACGCTCCGGTTTTCTTCAGGTTGTTGGAATTTCGAACTGAACCAAGCATAGAAATGAATACAATATGGGAAACAGTAATAAGCAGCGCCAGGGAAAAGCGATAATAACAACAAAAGAAAAATGCAGTATGATCGCTGGTAAAAAAAAAATGCAATGATAACGGCAAAAATTGCAATATGAGCACTGGTAAAAAAAATGGTGGGTGAAGACATTAGGTTTATAATACCTTGATGTCATCAAGGATACATGGCACAGTGGATAAAGGTGTTAGTTAGTGACAAGGCCCAAACAGTGTCAGTTTAATACCTAGTTAAGGAAGTGGAGAAAATTCAGAGGGGAATTTAAAGGAGACATGGCACGTGAAACTAGAAAGAAGTAAAGACTTCTTTTCGACATTCCAAAGGCCGAAACGTTGTGATAAACATGGTAACAAAGATGAGGACAATAGTCCGAATAGTGTAAATGGGAGTTCTTGTTTTCAAACAAAAGTACACTAACGTTGACTCTTCTCTGTTAATTTTCCTGATATCTGGATTAAGTCTTGGCTCAAGGTCAGGATCGATTTTCCTTCTTCTTATATAAAATCATATATAGTTCTCTTTCTGTCTTTTTTTTATTTTTCGTGCTTAATTCCTTTTAAATCATCTTGTCCAAATTTCCTTCTTTTCTTTTTCTTATGAATTTCATTCTTCATTATTTTCTCATTTTTTTTTACATAAATTTCTTCTAGCCTTTCATTTATTCTTACTTTTTTCTTTCCTTGCTAAATAACTTGTTTTCTTTGTTTGTTTTTTTTTATAAATTCCGCCTTTCTTTATTCCCCACAAATTTTGTTTTCTTTCTTTTTTTTCTTTCATTGTTTCTTTGTGTGTTTCTTTCTCGGTGCATCATTCGGATTATTTTTTCTCTTTTATTTTCACATAAATTTCCTCTTTTTTTTTTTTTATCCAACACTAATTTCTTTCTTTCTTTCTTTTTTTCTTTCTTTCTGCATCGTTTTGTTTATTTTTCTTTCGATATAAATTTTATCTTTCGTTATCCAACTCTAATTTTCTTTCTTTGTTTCTTTTTTCTTTCTTTCTACATCATTTGATTATTTTTTTTCTCTTTTTTTTTTTTTATCTCAGTTCCATTCTTTTTTATCCATTTCTAATTTTTTCACAATCTTTCTTCCGTGCTTTTCTTCCTTTTTGCCTCTTTCTTTTGATTCCTGATTCCTTTGATTCTTTCGTATCATTCTCATTCCTTCTTCCTTTTTTTCTTTGTTTCTTTCTTTTGACTGCTTTCTTTTTTTCTCCCTCTTTCTATTCTCCTTCTTTTATTTATTTCTTGGTTCGTTGGGTTCTTTCTTTCTCATTTGTTTTATTTTCTCGTTCTTTGTACATAAATTGCATTTTTCTTTATCCAACTCTAATTTTTTCGTTCTTCATTTACTCCGTCCTCTCTTCTTAATTTTTCTCCTTTTGTTTATCTCATTGATTCTTTCTTTCATCTCGTTCTCTTTCCTTCTTTCCATTTTTGTTTCTTTCTTTCTTTTGTCTTTTCTATTTATTTCAATCTTTTCACCCTTTCCTTCTTTTATCGTCTCTTTCTTTTCATTCTCTTTCTTTTATTCTTTTATTCATTTATTTATTTATTTATCTTTTTTTTATTTATTTTTCTATTTATTTGTCTACCTTGTCAAAATGCTTGGGTGAAATACATTCCCATTAAGATTTTATTTCTCCGCTTACCACACCCAAAAGATACAGTCCTAGAGTTTATTCAAGCCACAAAATCTTCTTAGCCATCTCTCATCTCCTCATTATCACATCTTTTTTTTTCTTTGTTTATGTATTCTTTCATTTTTACTTAATTTCACAAAGGAGGAGTGGAATAGCGAAAAATGACTTCCAAAGACTAAACAAACGGGAAAATTTAGTTTGGAGCAAAGATAAGAATTCGGAACTCCTATGTAAATATTAGTCCTCCTATGTCGTACTGAATTCTGGGAAACTTCCCCTCTATGTACAAATAATGAACACCGAAACAAAACATTTTGAAAGTATGAAAATACATTTTTATAGTAAAAACTAGCAGCATGGCCCGGCGTTGCCCGTGCTTGATTCAAAAATCGTACGACTCATACAGCAATCGCTATCACTTGACTTAAAACAGTTTTGCCCTTCCTTGCCTTTAAAGGAGTGCCCTTTGCCGTGCTGATGTTGCTACATGCCTTACTTCTTGCCTATCTCACACTGCGAATTTTTTCTAAGCTCTATACTAAACATTAAATCTGTTACGAAAAAAGAACTAAACAAAATGAACACAAAACGATCAGCTTTAAAAAAGGACTCGTAACTGGAAAAACCGAATGAAAAAAGAATGTTAACAACAAATACTTTTTCACACCCAACCCAGTTCTGCGGAATCAGAATCAACGTTGAGTTTAAGCAAGCGAATGAGCTAATTGGAGTAAAGTGCCATGCAGATTTAAATTTTTTCCACTTGTGACCAATCTATCGAATTTTTTTTGCATGCTAGCATGCTAGTTAACATTCATGTCAGTCAGTTGTTGGCTCTCACGCTGGCCAATAGAATCTTCCTGCCTATTCGTGGCAGCCAGCTATAGGCTCACACTCTTGCCAGTAGAAAATGGCCGCAAACTACATGAAAACTGCCGTAGAAGCATGAAAAATGGATTGTTTCTACTATCGATGGTAGTTGGGAAATGCAATGTCAGTCTTGGCCTTCCCGCTAACTTGGAGCATGTGCATGTAAATTTTGATGCAAATCCGTCGAAAATTGCGACCGTGCATTCAACACACACACACACACACACATCCTACCTTTTATAGATAGAGATACTGACAATACATTATTATATAAAAAATTTCCAAAACACATGTTTGTAGTAAAATTACTAATCGTATATTTTATCTGTAGTTGAAGGCATACAATTGCGTTCAAAATTCAAATTAATTGAAACCATCAAATTGTGTTCAAAATATTTAGATTTCAGCATTAAATAACCCATAGAGGTGTTTGCTATGCTGTTAAACAAAACCAACCAAACAAATTCTCCCTTCTCTATATTTTCAATGCACGATCTTTATGTTATGATTAATCTACAGAGGTCTTCCCTTGTTTTGTTAATCTCCTCTTTGAGAGAGTTGTTTTTCTGTTTACTGGGACTATAAAAGGACATTATGCGAACCTTGTATTCTTAGTTGAATAGAGCTTTCTTAAACCCTACACCAGCGTACATTTGTAATTACACTTCATTTGTTCTTTCTTTCCTCCTTTTGTTTTTAACCCACTCTCTTTTGCAACATGAGCTTTTATTGTTTTAATTGCTTTTCTTTATATTTGTCACTAGACCATCTTCTTTCTTTCTTTTTGTTTTCATTCAATTTACCCATTTCTTTACTCAAACGACCTTCTTTCAATCGTTCTTTGTTTTCCTTCCATTTTTTCCTTTCACATTTTTTTCATCTTTTTTATTATTAGAGTTAATATGTAGAGTTATAGGGTTTTTTTCAAATCTATTTTTCTACTTTTCTAACTAAAAAACGGAGAAGTACAAGCAATTTTATAGCGCCTGATCTAAAACGGGGATAATCAAAACAGATATAAAGAATTACGTAGAGTCATAAATAATTTCATATCAGGATTTTCTAACTAAAAGAACGCAGAAGTACAAGCAACTTCGTAGTGGCTGATGTAAAAAGGAAGAATCAAAATAGACATAAAGAATTAAGTAGAGTCATAAATAATTTCATATCAGGATTTTCTAACTAAAAAGAACGCAGAAGTACAAGCAACTTCGTAGTGCCTGATGTAAAAGAAGAATCAAAACAGACATAAAGAATTTTCTAACTAAAAGAACGCAGAACTTCGTCATAAATAATTTACAAAAACTTCGTAGTGGCTGATGTAAGGATTTTCTAAATAATTTCATAAAAAGAACGAACGCAGAAGTACAAGCAACTTCGTAGTGGCTGATGTAAAAAGGAAGAATCAAAACAGACACAAAGAATTAAGTAGAGTCATAAATAATTTCATATCAGGATTTTCTAACTAAAAGAACGCAGAAGTACAAGCAACTTCGTAGTGCCTGATGTAAAAAGGAAGAATCAAAACAGACATAAAGAATTAAGTAGAGTCATAAATAATTTCATATCAGGATTTTCTAACTAAAAGAACGCAGAAGTACAAGCAACTTCGTAGTGGCTGATGTAAAAAGGAAGAATCAAAACAGACATAAAGAATTAAGTAGAGTCATAAATAATTTCATATCAGGATTTTCTAACTAAAAGAACGCAGAAGTACAAGCAACTTCGTAGTGGCTGATGTAAAAAGGAAGAATCAAAACAGACATAAAGAATTAAATAGAGTCATAAATAATTTCATAAAAAGGAAGAATCAGGATTTTCTAACTAAAAGAACGCAGAAGTACAAGCAACTTCGTAGTGCCTGATGTAAAAAGGAAGAATCAAAACAGACATAAAGAATTAAGTAGAGTCATAAATAATTTCATATCAGGATTTTCTAACTAAAAGAACGCAGAAGTACAAGCAACTTCGTAGTGGCTGATGTAAAAAGGAAGAATCAAAACAGACATAAAGAATTAAGTAGAGTCATAAATAATTTCATATCAGGATTTTCTAACTAAAAGAACGCAGAAGTACAAGCAACTTCGTAGTGCCTGATGTAAAAAGAATCAAAACAGACATAAAGAATTAAAGTAAGTCAAATAATTTCATATCATTTTCTAACTAAAAGAACGCAGAAGTACAAGCAACTTCGTAGAAGAATCAAAACAGACATAAAGAATTAAGTAGAGTCATAAATAATTTCATACCAGGATTTTCTAACTAAAAGAACGCAGAAGTACAAGCAACTTCGTAGTGGCTGATGTAAAAAAGGAAGAATCAAAACAGACATAAAGAATTAAGTAGAGTCATAAATAATTTCATATCAGGATTTTCTAACTAAAAGAACGCAGAAGTACAAAGCAACTTCGTAGTGGCTGATGTAAAAAGGAAGAATCAAAACAGACATAAAAAATTAAGTAGAGTCATAAATAATTTCATATCAGGATTTTCTAACTAAAAGAACGCAGAAGTACAAGCAACTTCGTAGTGCCTGATGTAAAAAGAATCAAAACAGAAGAATCAAAATAATTTCAGACAACTAAAAGAATTAAAATAGAGTCATGTAAAAAGGAAGAATCAAAACAGACATAAAAGAATTAAGTTCATAAATATTTCATCAGGATTTTCTAACTAAAAGAACGAGAAGTACAAGCAACTTCGTAGTGCTGATGTAAAAAGGAAGAATCAAAACAGACATAAAGAATTAAGTAGAGTCATAAATAATTTCATATCAGGATTTTCTAACTAAAAGAACGCAGAAGTACAAGCAACTTCGTAGTGGCTGATGTAAAAGGAAGAATCAAAACAGACATAAAAAATTAAGTAACGCAGAAGTACAAAGCAACTTCGTAGTGGCTGATGTAAAAAGGAAGAATCAAAACAGACATAAGAATTAAGTAGAGTCATAAATAATTCATATCAGGATTTTCTAACTAAAAGAACGCAGAAGTACAAGCAACTTCGTAGTGGCTGATGTAAAAAGGAAGAATCAAAACAGACATAAAAAATTAAAATAAGTCATAAATAATTTCATATCAGGATTTTCTAACTAAAAGAACGTAAAAGGAAAAAGAATCAAAACAGACATAAAAGAATTAAATAATTTCATAGGATTTTCTAACTAAATAATTTCATATCAAAATCGAAGAATTTTCTAAATAATTTCTAAAAAAGAACGCAGAAGTACAAGCAACTTCGTAGTGGCTGATGTAAAAAGGAAGAATCAAAACAGACATAAAGAATTAAGTAGAGTCATAAATAATTTCATATCAGGATTTTCTAACTAAAAGAACGCAGAAGTACAAGCAACTTCGTAGTGCCTGATGTAAAAAGGAAGAATCAAAACAGACATAAAGAATTAAGTAGAGTCATAAATAATTTCATATCAGGATTTTCTAACTAAAAACGAACGCAGAAGTACAAAAAGCAACTTCGTAGTGCCTGATGTAAAAAGGAAGAATCAAAACAGACATAAAGAATTAAGTAGAGTCATAAATAATTTCATATCAGGATTTTCTAACTAAAAACGAACGCAGAAGTACAAAGCAACTTCATAGTGCCTGATGTAAAAAAGGAAGAATCAAAACAGACATAAAAAGAATTAAGTAGAGTCATAAATAATTTCATATCAGGATTTCTAACTAAAAGAACGCAGAAGTACAAGCAACTTCGTAGTGCCTGATGTAAAAAGGAAGAATCAAAACAGACATTAAGAATTAAGTAGAGTCATAAATAATTTCATATCAGGATTTTCTAACTAAAAGAACGCAGAAGTACAAGCAACTTCGTAGTGCCTGAGTGGAAGAATCAAAAACAGACATGATGTAAAAATTTCATATCAGGAAACTAAAAGAACGCAGAAGTACAAAACAGACATGTAAAAAGGAAGAATCAAAACAGACATAAAGAATTAAATAGAGTCATAAATAATTTCATATCAGGATTTTCTAACTAAAATGAACGCAGAAGTACAAGCAACTTCGTAGTGCCTGATGTAAAAAGGAAGAATCAAAACAGACATAAAGAATTAAGTAGAGTCATAAATAATTTCATATCAGGATTTTCTAACTAAAAGAACGCAGAAGTACAAGCAACTTCGTAGTGGCTGATGTAAAAAGGAAGAATCAAAACAGACATAAAGAATTAAGTAGAGTCATAAATAATTTCATATCAGGATTTTCTAACTAAAAGAACGCAGAAGTACAAGCAACTTCGTAGTGGCTGATGTAAAAAGGAAGAATCAAAACAGACATAAGAATTAAGTAGAGTCATAAATAATTCATATCAGGATTTTCTAACTAAAAAGAACGCAGAAGTACAAAGCAACTTCGTAGTGGCTGATGTAAAAAGGAAGAATCAAAACAGACATAAAAAAGAATTAAATAGTCATAAATAATTTCATATCAGGATTTTCTAACTAAAAGAACGCAGAAGTACAAGCAACTTCGTAGTGGCTGATGTAAAAAGGAAGAATCAAAACAGACATAAGAATTAAGTAGAGTCATAAATAATTCATATCAGGATTTTCTAACTAAAAGAACGCAGAAGTACAAGCAACTTCGTAGTGCCTGATGTAAAAAGGAAGAATCAAAACAGACATAAAGAATTAAGTAGAGTCATAAATAATTTCATATCAGGATTTTCTAACTAAAAGAACGCAGAAGTACAAGCAACTTCGTAGTGCCTGATGTAAAAAGGAAGAATCAAAACAGACATAAAGAATTAAGTAGAGTCATAAATAATTTCATATCAGGATTTTCTAACTAAAAGAACCTTTGAACGCAACTTCTGTAGTACAAAAGGAAGAATCGTAGTGCCTGATGTAAAAAGGAAGAATCAAAACAGACATAAAAGAATTAAGTAGAGTCATAAATAATTTCATATCAGGATTTTCTAACTAAAAGAACGCAGAAGTACAAAGCAACTTCAACTTGCCTGATGTAAAAAGGAAGAATGGCATGAAGAATGTAAAAATAAGAAATTTCAAAATTTTCTAGACATAAAAGAATTCGTAGTGCCTGATGTAAAAGGAAGAATCAAAACAGACATAAAGTATTCAAGTATCAAATAATTTTCAGGATTTTCTAAAAAAAGAACGCAGAAGTACAAGCAACTTCGTAGTGGCTGATGTAAAAAGGAAGAATCAAAACAGACATAAAGAATTAAGTAGAGTCATAAATAATTTCATATCAGGATTTTCTAACTAAAAGAACGCAGAAGTACAAGCAACTTCGTAGTGCCTGATGTAAAAAGGAAGAATCAAAACAGACATAAAAATTAAGTAGAGTCATAAATAATTTCATATCAGGATTTTCTAACTAAAAGAACGCAGAAGTACAAAAAAGAATCAACTTCGTAGTGCCTGATGTAAAAAGGAAGAATCAAAACAGACATAAAAAAAGAATTAAGTAGAGTCATAAATAATTTCATATCAGGATTTTCTAACTAAAAGAACGCAGAAGTACAAGCAACTTCGTAGTGCCTGATGTAAAAAGGAAGAATCAAAACAGACATAAAAATTATTAAGTAGAGTCATAAATAATTTCATATCAGGATTTTCTAACTAAAAGAACGCAGAAGTACAAAACAACAACTTCGTAGTGGCTGATGTAAAAGGAAGAATCAAAACAACATAAAAATTAAGTAGAGTCATAAATAATTTCATATCAGGATTTTCTAACTAAAAAGAACGCAGAAGTACAAGCAACTTCGTAGTGCCTGATGTAAAAAAGGAAGAATCAAAACAGACATAAAGAATTAAGTAGAGTCATAAATAATTTCATATCAGGATTTTCTAACTAAAAACGAACGCAGAAGTAAAAGCAACAGACGTAGTGCCTGATGTAAAAAAGGAAGAATCAAAAAGAGACAGACAGAGTAAAATAATTTCATATCAGGATTTTCTAACTAAAAAGAACGCAGAAGTACAAGCAACTTCGTGGCTGATGTAAAAAGGAAGAATCAAAACAGACATAAAAATTAAGTAAGTCATAAATAATTTCAGGATTTTCTAACTAAAAGAACGCAGAAGTACAAGCAACTTCGTAGTGGCTGATGTAAAAAGGAAGAATCAAAACAGACATAAAGAATTAAATAGAGTCATAAATAATTTCATATCAGGATTTTCTAACTAAAAGAACGCAGAAGTACAAGCAACTTCGTAGTGCCTGATGTAAAAAGGAAGAATCAAAACAGACATAAAGAATTAAATAGAGTCATAAATAATTTCATATCAGGATTTTCTAACTAAAAAAGAACGCAGAAGTACAAGCAACTTCGTAGTGGCTGATGTAAAAAAGGAAGAATCAAAACAGACATAATGAATTAAGTAGAGTCATAAATAATTTCATATCAGGATTTTCTAACTAAAAGAACGCAGAAGTACAAGCAACTTCGTAGTGCCTGATGTAAAAAGGAAGAATCAAAACAGACAAAAAGAATTAAGTAGAGTCATAAATAATTTCATATCAGGATTTTCTAACTAAAAGAACGCAGAAGTACAAGCAACTTCGTAGTGCCTGATGTAAAAGGAAGAATCAAAACAGACATAAAAGAATTAAGTAGAGTCATAAATAATTTCATATCAGGATTTTCTAACTAAAAGAACGCAGAAGTACAAGCAACTTCGTAGTGGCTGATGTAAAAGGAAGAATCAAAACAGACATAAAGAATTTCATATCAGGATTTTCTAACTAAAAGAACGCAGAAGTACAAGCAACTTCGTAGTGGCTGATGTAAAAGGAAGAATCAAAACAGACATTTAAGTAGAGTCATAAATAATTTCAAAGAACGCAAAGAATGAAGAAGTAAAGCAACTTCGTAGTGCCTGATGTAAAAAGGAAGAATCAAAACAGACATAAAGTATTAAGTAGAGTCATAAATAATTTCATATCAGAATTTTCTAACTAAAAGAACGCAGAAGTACAAGCAACTTCGTAGTGCCTGATGTAAAAAGGAAGAATCAAAACAGACATAAAGAATTAAGTAGAGTCATAAATAATTTCATATCAGGATTTTCTAACTAAAAGAACGCAGAAGTACAAGCAACTTCGTATGTAAAAGGAAGAATCAAAAACAGACATAAGTGCCTGATGTAAAAAGGAAGAATCAAAACAGACATAAAGAATTAAGTAGAGTCATAAATAATTTCATATCAGGATTTTCTAACTAAAAGAACGCAGAAGTACAAGCAACTTCGTAGTGCCTGATGTAAAAAGGAAGAATCAAAACAGACATAAAGAATTAAGTAGAGTCATAAATAATTTCATATCAGGATTTTCTAACTAAAAGAACGCAGAAGTACAAGCAACTTCGTAGTGCCTGATGTAAAAAAGAATCAAAACAGAAGAATCAAAACAGACATAAAAGAATTAAAGTAGCAACTTCGTAGTCCTGATAAATAATTTCATATCAGGATTTTCTAACTAAAAGAACGCAGAAGTACAAGCAACTTCGTAGTGCCTGATGTAAAAAGGAAGAATCAAAACAGACATAAAAGAATTAAGTAGAGTCATAAATAATTTCATATCAGGATTTTCTAACTAAAAGAACGCAGAAGTACAAGCAACTTCGTAGTGCCTGATGTAAAAAAAGAAGAATCAAAAACAGACATAAAAATTAAAGAGTCATAAATAATTTCATATCATAATTTTCTAACTAAAAAGAACGCAGAAGTTCTAACTTCGTAATGTAAAAAGGAAGAATCAAAACAGACATAAAGAATTAAGTAGAGTCATAAATAATTTCATATCAGGATTTTCTAACTAAAAGAACGCAGAAGTACAAGCAACTTCGTAGTGGCTGATGTAAAAAGGAAGAATCAAAACAGACATAAAGAATTAAGTAGAGTCATAAATAATTTCATATCAGGATTTTCTAACTAAAAGAACGCAGAAGTACAAGCAACTTCAACTAGTGGCTGATGTAAAAAGGAAGAATCAAAACAGACATAAAGAATTAAGTAGAGTCATAAATAATTTCATATCAGGATTTTCTAACTAAAAGAACGCAGAAGTACAAGCAACTTCGTAGTGCCTGATGTAAAAAGGAAGAATCAAAACAGACATAAAGAATTAAATAGAGTCATAAATAATTTCATATCAGGATTTTCTAACTAAAAGAACGCAGAAGTACAAGCAACTTCGTAGTGCCTGATGTAAAAAGGAAGAATCAAAACAGACATAAAGAATTAAGTAGAGTCATAAATAATTTCATATCAGGATTTTCTAACTAAAAGAACGCAGAAGTACAAGCAACTTCGTAGTGCCTGATGTAAAAGGAAGAATCAAAACAGACATAAAGAATTAAGTATCATAAATAATTTTATCAGGATTTTCTAACTAAAAGAACGCAGAAGTACAAGCAACTTCGTAGTGGCTGATGTAAAAAGGAAGAATCAAAACAGACATAAAGTTTAAGTAGAGTCATAAAAATTCATATCAGGATTTTCTAACTAAAAGAACGCAGAAGTACAAGCAACTTCGTAGTGCCTGATGTAAAAATAATTTCAAGAATCAAAACAACGACATAAAAAGAATCAAACTCATAAATAATTTCATATCAGGATTTTCTAACTAAAAAAAAACGCAGAAGTACAAACAACTTCGTAGTGCCTGATGTAAAAAGGAAGAAAAAACAGACATAAAAGAATTAAGAGAGTCATAAATAATTCATATCAGGATTTTCAACTAAAAGAACGCAGAAGTACAAGCAACTTCGTAGTGCCTGATGTAAAAAGGAAGAATCAAAACAGACATAAAGAATTAAGTAGAGTCATAAATAAATATCAGGATTTTCTAACTAAAAAACGCAGAAGTACAAGCAACTTCGTAGTGCCTGATGTAAAAAGGAAGAATCAAAACAGACATAAAGAATTAAGTAGAGTCATAAATAATTTCATATCAGGATTTTCTAACTAAAAAGAACGCAGAAGTACAAGCAACTTCGTAGTGCCTGATGTAAAAGACACAAAAAAATTAAGAATCAAAACAGACAACTAAAAGAATTAAAAAGTAGAGTCATAAATAATTTCATATCAGGATTTTCTAACTAAAAAGAACGCAGAAGTACAAGCAACTTCGTGCCTGATGGGAAGAATCAAAAAATAAAGAAGAATCATAAAAATTTCATATCAGGATTTTCTAACTAAAAGAACGCAGAAGTCAAGCAAATAATTTCAAAACAGACATTAAGTAGAGTCATAAAATTTTCATTTTCTAACTAAAAAGAACGCAGAAGTACAAGCAACTTCGTAGTGCCTGATGTAAAAAAGGAAGAATCAAAACAGACATAAAGAATTAAGAGTATAAATAATTTAAATCAGGATTTTCTAACTAAAAGAACAGGAACTTTGATGTAAAAGGAAGAATCAAAACACATAACAGAATTAAGAGAGTCATAAATAATTTCATATCAGGATTTTCTAACTAAAAGAACGCAGAAGTACAAGCAACTGATGTAAAAAGGAAGAATCAAAACAGACATAAAGAATTCGTAGTGGCTGTAGAGTCATAAATAATTTCAAGATCAGGAGTCATTTTCTAACTAAAAAGAACGCAGAAGTACAAGCAACTTCGTAGTGGCTGATGTAAAAGGAAGAATCAAAAACAACATAAGAATTAAGTAGAGTCATAAATAATTTCATATCAGGATTTTCTAACTAAAAGAACGCAGAAGTACAAGCAACTTCGTAGTGCCTGATGTAAAAAGGAAGAATCAAAACAGACATAAAGAATTAAGTAGAGTCATAAATAATTTCATATCAGGATTTTCTAACTAAAAGAACGCAGAAGTACAAGCAACTTCGTAGTGCCTGATGTAAAAAAGGAAGAATCAAAACAGACATAAAGAATTAAGTAGAGTCATAAATAATTTCATATCAGAGTTTTCTAACTAAAAGAACGCAGAAGTACAAGCAACTTCGTAGTGATTGATGTAAAAACAGACATAAAGAATCAAAACAGATAAAAAGAATTTCAGTAGAGTCATAAATAATTTCATATCAGGGCTTTTCTAACTAAAAGAACAGACAGAAGTACAAGCAACTTCAAGTGCCTGATGTAAAAAAGAAGAATCAAAACAGACATAAAGAATTAAGTAGAGTCACAAATAATTTCATATCAGGATTTTCTAACTAAAAGAACGCAGAAGTACAAGCAACTTCGTAGTGCCTGATGTAAAAAGGAAGAATCAAAATTAAGTAGACATAAAGAATTTTTCTAACTAGAGAAGTACAAGCAACTAAATAATTTCATATCAGGATTTTCTAACTAAAAAAGAACGCAGAAGTACAAGCAACTTCGTAGTGCCTGATGTAAAAAGGAAGAATCAAAACAGAATTAAGTAGAGTCAAAATAATTTCATATCAGGAATTAACTAAAAAGAACGCAGAAGGCAAGCAGAGTCAAAACAGACATAAATAATTTTTCATATCAGGATTTTCTAACTAAAAGAACGCAGAAGTACAAGCAACTTCGTAGTGCCTGATGTAAAAAGGAAGAATCAAAACAGACACAAAGAATTAAGTAGAGTCATAAATAATTTCATATCAGGATTTTCTAACTAAAAGAACAAAACTTCGTAGCAAAACAGAAGTACAAGCAACTAAAAAGAACACAGAAGTACAAGCAACTTCTAGTGCCTGATGTAAAAAGGAAGAATCAAAACAGACATAAAGAATTAAGAGAGTCATAAATAATTTCATATCAGGATTTTCTAACTAAAAGA
This sequence comes from Acanthosepion pharaonis, assembly GCA_903632075.3. NCBI lineage: Eukaryota > Metazoa > Mollusca > Cephalopoda > Sepiida > Sepiidae > Acanthosepion > Acanthosepion pharaonis. The sequence goes on along the minus strand of CAHIKZ030000854.1, from coordinate 1,754,738 downwards.
ACGCAGAAGTACAAACAACTTCTTTTAGTGCCTGATGTAAAAAGGAAGAATCAAAACAGACACAAAGAATTAAGTTTTCAAAATAATTTCATATCAGGATTTTCTAACTAAAAGAACGCAGAAGTACAAGTGGCTGATGTAGGAAGAATCAAAACAGTGATCAAAAAAAGGAAAACGCAATCAAAAAAGGAAGAATCAAACAGACATAAAAATTAAAGTAGAGTCAATATCAGGATTTTCTAACTAAAAAGAACGCAGAAGTACAAGCAACTTCGTGTAGTGGCTGATGTAAAAAGGAAGAATCAAAACAGACATTCAGAATTAAGTAGAGTCATAAATAATTTCTATATCAAATTTTCTAACTAAAAGAACGCAGAAGTACAAGCAACTTCGTAGTGCCTGATGTAAAACGAAGAATTAAAGATTAAAAGGGATTTTCTAACTAAAAGAACGAATCAAAACAGACATGTAAAAAGAAGAATCAAAACACATAAAGAATAAGTAGAGTCATAAATAATTTCATATCAGGATTTTTCTAACTAAAACAAGAACTTCGTAGTGGCATGAAAAGGAAGAATCAAAAACAGACGAATTAAGTAGAGTGATTTTCTAACTAAAAGAACGTGAAGTACTGATGTAAAAGGAAGAATCAAAACAGACATAAAAAATTAAAGAGAGTCATAAATAATTTCATATCAGGATTTTCTAACTAAAAGAACGCAGAAGTACAAGCAACTTCTGTAGTACTGATGTAAAAAGGAAGAATCAAAACAGACATAAAGAATTAAGTAGAGTCATAAATAATTTCATATCAGGATTTTCTAACTAAAAGAACGCAGAAGTACAAGCAACTTCGTAGTGGCTGATGTAAAAGGAAGAATCAAAACAGACATAAAGAATTAAGTAGAGTCATAAAAAATTTCATCAGGATTTTCTAACTAAAAAAAGAACGCAGAAGAACAAGCAACTTCGTAGTGCCTGATGTAAAAGGAAGAATCAAAACAGACATAAAGAATTAAGTAGAGTCATAAATAATTTCATATCAGGATTTTCTAACTAAAAGAACGCAGAAGTACAAGCAACTTCGTAGTGCCTGATGTAAAAAAGAATCAAAACAGACATAAAGAATTTAAATAGAGTCATAAATAATTTCATATCAGGATTTTCTAACTAAAAAGAACGCAGAAGTACAAAGCAACTACCATAGTGCCTGATGTAAAAAGGAAGAATCAAAACAGACATAAAGAATTAAGTAGAGTCATAAATAATTTCATATCAGGATTTTCTAACTAAAAAGAACGCAGAAGTACAAAACTTCATTCATTGTTTCAGACATAAAAATTAAGAATCAAATGAAAAGAAAGCTAAAGAATTAAGTAGAGTCATAAAAAATTTCATATCAGGATTTTCTAACTAAAAAGAACGCAAAGAAAAATGTAAAAAAGGAAGAATCAAAACAGACATAAAGAAAAAAAATGAGTCATAAATAATTTCATATCAGAATTTCTAACTAAAAAAAAGAAAAATGTACAAAGAACTTCGTGGTGCCTGAAGTAAAAAAGAAGAATCAACAATAACAAAAAAATTAAGTAGAGTCATAAATATTTTCATAAACAGAACTCAAAACGCAGCCAACTTTTTTGTTGTTTAAAACAAACATTCAAGAATTAAGTTTTCTCATAAATCGTTTCAAACACAAAAGAATTTCATTTACAAAATTTGTGGCTGATGTAAAAATTTCAAAAAGACATAAAAAGAATCAAAATAATTTCATATCAGGATTTTCTAATAACCAGAAGCACAAGCAACTTCCTTTGCCTGAAAAAAGGAAGAATCAAATTCAAAAAAATTAAGCCTAGAGTCATAAAACGCTAAAAACGCAGAAGAAGATGTTGATCAACTTCATAGTGCCGGATGTAAAATGGGGAGAATCAAAACAGACATAAAGAATTATTAAGTAGAATCATAAAAGATTTCAAATCAGGTTTTTCTAAATACAAGCAACTTCACAGCGCCTGATGTAAAACGGGGACAATCAAAACACGCATAAAAAATTATTATGTAGACTCCTAAATGATTTCAAATCAGGATTTTCTAACTAAAAACGCAGAGGTTCATGTATCTTTATAGCGCCTGATGTAAAATATGATGGTACAGAAAGATGTTGAGCATGCCATTGACCAAAAATATGAGAAACGACGAAGTTCTATAGACAACTTGCAAAAAAAAAAAAAACGGACACTTATACTTAGCATCAGGAAGCAAAATAGATAAAATTTCTGCGGCACATAATGAGGAAAGCTTGCTTGGGAAAATTGATACTCACAGAACAGACTGGTGGTAAGGGAGAGCAAGGCATAATCTACCTAACGAGCTTGTGTGAATGGGTGAGCGAGCAAGTTTTGGGAGAGATGGCAAAGAAAAATGTTATTAAGAGAAAGAAAGTGAAGGGAATTGTGGAGAGCCATGATCACTAACGTCCTCAAGGGACACAGCACATAGAAGAAGCAGAAAAAAAAAAGAAGAAGAAGAAGAAGAAGAAGAAGAAGAAGAAGAAGAAGAAGAAGAAGAAGATAGACAGATGCAAGTATTTTAATAAAATATTTTATTCATATCAAGGCGATCCTTATATCAGGCCTGACAAACATGCGACTGTGGTCCACAACTGGGGTGGACATGTAGAGATCTAAATTACTGTTAAATGACAATTACCGAGAACATTTTAGCAAGAAACTTATCAGTAATGCGCAGTTAATTAACACCTATATATAATATTAGGAAGCATTTACAATTATTGACTCATTTCCATATGACAAATTTACAAAGAAGGAAGAAAAATGCCAAAAAGTTACTAGAAGCACAAAAATCACTTTATTTACCATAAATTAGACATTTTTAGCTGATATTGCAAAAATAATGAGTTAATTAGTTTACGCCAGAAAATATAATTGTATATTACAATCAGAAAGCAATTGCAGCATTTTAGAAAATTGTGTATCAACAAAATCTGAAAATACTTTACAAAAAATGGGTATTTCAGAGAAATAATAATTTTGATAATCTTTATTTTGATTGTGGTTACATGTACAATTTGTTTCACAGAAGATGAAGAAATAACTTATTTCGCTATGATAAAATAATAGATATTACCAGTACACATAATTATAAAAATTAAAATCAATTTGCATTTACAAGAATAAAAAATAAATTAACAGTATAATTTATGGAATTAACTAATTAAATATATGTAAAAAGAGTGGAATTGAAAATTAAAAAAAAAGAAGATATCTGGTGTCGCTGTGGTATCCAGTGAACTTTTTAAATTACTTCAATATATTTATTGGAAAAAAGGTATTCATATTATTTGACTGAATTATTAGAGTCATCAGAATAGATTTTCTCTGTCTCTATGGCTTTTCACCGATTTTTAGATAAATGGTCTATTCTACTACTACAACATAACACCTGTGTAGTATATTGTTGCTGGGCTCAAAGAAGATGACGAAAACACACACACACATATATGATATATAAATATCTTTATTGTTGCGGCGAATGGGTAAAGTGAGGGAGAATCAAAGAGGTTAGGATTGCACATACAGGAATTGTCGGAGACAAATCTTCGGTGAACATCTAGCCAACTTCTCTGTCTAGATCAAGAATCGGACCGGTTAAATAACATTTGAACACCTACGCATCCTCATGTGGCTACGCCTTCTGTTAGTCCACCTACGCAACTTCATATCGCTATACCTCTTCCGACATGCGCCCATGCAAGCACGAATTTCCTTCTGGCAAGGACACCGGTGCACCATGTTTATTCTAGCCTCAGAACACCTGTGATCCCTCATTATTTTAGCCACCGGATGCATTTCTTGTTTATACTATTACCTTTCCGATTTCCGCTCACATACTGATGCAGCAGAAGTAAGACCAAAGTTATTTCCTCCACCGATATCTAACACCGAATTGACCGCAGCTGGCCATCCAGGGCCAGGTTTCGCCATATATTACAACCGGCCACTGCGGTTTACGGTAACTCTTTTAGTAAGAGAGCTTCAATCAGTGGCTCAATGGAAGTAAATGTTGGTCTCCCACACGATCTTTTCCCATGTATAGGTTCCCAGAATAAAATGTTATGGATGATTTTATTCATAGTGCTTATGCAAAGGCCAATGAATCTTATTCTCAACTCACTAATTACTGCCATCGGCTTTGTTATGTCACCGTAGATCGTTTAGTGTATCATATCTTGCTGCTAATATATATATATATATATATATATATATATATATATATTACCACATTCAGCAGCTTAGTACGGGAAAAGAGACATTCATGTTCCATTGAAGACCGATTTTTATTTGAGAAAATTCCCAGTTTGTAGAAGATGTTCAAGTTAATATCCAGAAAAGGACGGTTTCTTTAAAGTGACGTAAATAAGAGATTGAAAGTGAGGGAATTTGGTCAGTTGGACGCATCTGAACGAAACTGTCAGCACAGTAAGACAAAGGTTTTATCCGAATGACATGACATCGTTAGCATGCAGTAAAATTACGGCTCAAAACACATGGTCAGAAAAAAAATCAATAATTTCTTTCCAAGCCTCGGATGAAAATGACTGATATATACCCCTCAATTCCCGTACACTTCTCCTAGACTCCGTTGGTCTAGACTCGCTTTCTGTCGAAGTGCAGCCGCTCAGTCAGGACTCCGCTTGTTCCGATATCTCAGTCTTCGCACGGCTATAGCATAAGGAGAGTTAAACAGCTTTCAAACTGGTTGACGGATTGGTGCCAGTATAAAACGCCGACCTTCCAATCTTGGTTCTTCAAGTCTTATTGACGAAGAATGTTAATATCTAACAGCTCCCCGCCCCTACGAGGGATGTATGTGGCACAAGGCCGAGTTTTTCTTAGGTTATTCGAGCCCGTAGGCTCAGTCAAAAATATTCCCTCAGAACCTGCATAAACGAGTTCAGGTTTTGTCTACCTCCCCGGACAAAAATTTTACCCTTCGCCAAATCCTCGTCCGGGTTCGACATTTGAACAGGCTATGTCACTGTACCCTACTAACGAAGAATGTTGTCTTTCTTCTTTTAGTCAATAAGTCGTGACTGGAGATGACTGGAAATAAGACCAGTCTTTCACCGAAGAAATAATAATTCCGGTTTTGGTTAAATATAGACGATTTAATGAAGGTTAAAATAATTCGCAATTGGATATATTTGGCATCTATTAATACAAAAGATATGAAAATGGCGGCTTAGAGTCTCGATCTATGTATCAAGGAAGGTTCATTCAGAAATTCAAGTTAATACTGCACCCCTTCCTCGTGTGGGTCTGCAACTGCGTTTGTGTCTGACGACTCGTTCTTATCTGTCATCCCGTCACGACTCCCGTATATACTCAAAATCGAAATGAATTCATACATAAATCTTCGCCCACATATCAAATTCATTATATGCCAAAATAAGTCAATTTTCCGTTGTTTAAATTCGGGGTTAAAAGACCAAATTCTATGTTTTGATTTTACTCCATTACATTCTGAGCCTTTGCTCCTAAAGCAAAACATATTCAGCTGACATCAGAAACGGAATCAGAAACACACGCTCTGACCTGTCCAGTTCGAGGTTACCTGGGAAAATTTTTTAAAAAGTCTAGAATAACATACACCAATCCATTCCAAATCCTCGCCTTGAAATTTAAAACCTACGTTACCTGCCAATAACGAGTTACCTAGTTATGTTGACATTTCCAATTCAATCACACGCATCCACTTGCCCGCTTAAACTCCATAGACTCCACTGAAGGGTCACTGCTCTCAAAACGCTAGATTTTGCATCTGTTATTCTTGTAGAATGTATTTCTCGCTAAATCTACTTTACGCTAACAACGAGAGGATCGTAAGTGAACGAGAAGGCCTACAAGGAATTCCGTCCAGTTTGCCTTACCATTTAACACATAGCCGACGGATGGGAATATGGTGTAAGAGTTCGCGGCCCGGAACAAGAAATTGGCCAGCCGTTGCATTTGAGAACATTTCATTCTCTTTCGCGTTAATCAATCCTTTCCTGATCCTTTCAGTTATCAATTTTCAATTTTTAAGTGTTTATAGATTGTTAACATTGTTTATAGATTGTTTATAGATTAAACATAATAAAAAATATAAAAAAGTGTAGCAAGACAGAGATGGGTCTTCTCGCTAAATCTATTTGGCTATAGCAGCGAGACAATTATAAAGGAACGGGAACACCTACAAGGATTTGCGTCTAGTTTACCTTACAATTTAACCCGTAGCTGGGGGTTACGCAGGTGGTGCAGGAGATAGCGGCTCAGAAGTTGGTGATCCGTTCGACTTCCAGTGAGCCCTAACAGCGAGACCAATCCTAAGGGAAAGAACTATACGGATTGATTTCCGGTGGCCGTAATCTTAACAACAGGATGACGTTAGGTTGAAGGAAAACTACAAGATCTTTAAGATATGGTAATAAAGAAAACTGTGAAGAAAGGGATATTAACTTTAAGCCTACACGAAATATGACTGAGTTTCGAACTGGAGTCATCGGAATGGAGCAACAATTCGGAAAATATGATATGCAAAGTTGAAGTTGCGCCCGAATAGTAAAGGGTACCTGCGAGAAAATAAAATAAAACATGGTTACATTATTTACATTATTCGGACTGTTATCCTCATCTTCATTGCTATATTAATAATGTTTCCGGCCCTTCCTTTTACGCTCCACCCTTCGTCAGGTGATTGGAATTTCGAACCAAACACTTTATTTCCTCCACCAGGAGTAAATCGTTCTAGTTGCACGTGCCATGCCTCTTCCGGCCGTCGCAGTTATTTCCCTTTAACTCAAATCTACAAACTTTGTTTCACTAGTGCTGTAGCCTGGTATTGAACCCACAACTCTTTGGATCAAGTAACTGGAACTAACCTACGCCTTCATTCTATGGACCATGTGCCCTTGAGGGAATAAAGGATTGGGTTCGAAATTCCAATCACCTGAAATAGGCCGGAGCGAACAACGGCCGAAATGTTGTGAATATGGCAATGAAGTTAAGGATAACAGTCCGAATAATGTAAATAATGTAAGCAATCATAATACCTCATCTCAGATATACAGATAAAAAGTTGATTGTTAGAAAAAAGGAACAAGTCAATATTCAAATTACAAATTGGAGATACTGAAATGGAACTATCTGGTAAGTGTTTTAACTAACAAAGAACGGAAAGAGTGAAACAGAAATCCAAGGCTAATTGGGATAGCGAAAGATGTTTTCAAAAAGGAGAGCAAAATATAATGAAACCGAAGAATTACGTTAAGAAAAAAAGTAAAGAACACTGAATTATTTGTGCTACATTATGGCACTGAATGCAGGATAATCTCTCCACATGAAAATAAATAAAAAAAAGACTTGAAACAACAGAAATATGCTTCTAGATAAGGACTCTGAAAATACCCAGTTACGTGCCATGCGTGATATACGTTTAGGCGATCATGTATCTTTCGATACATGACTGACGAGGCATATTTTTCCCCGCAGTAGTTTGACATTTCTTTCTGCGGCAGACCAATTGCCATACAAGTCTATAGAACCCGTCTTGTCCTGCTATTTACCCATAGCCAGGTTTGGGAGAGAAGAAGAGGATTCACACCTTTCCCAAGGGTCAGTCAGTTAGTTATGTGTAATGCGTGATACAAGCTCAGGCGATCACGTATATTTCGATACATGACTGACGAGGCAGAATTTTCTTTCCGCAGTAGGTTGCCATTTCTTTTTGCAGTAGACCAGTTCCCATCCAAGGCTATAGAACCCGGTCTGTCGTGTTATTTACCCATAGCTGGGGGGGAGAAGAAGAGCATTCATACCTTTCCCAACCGTCAGTGAGTTATGCGACATACGTGTTACAGGCTTAGGCGATCGTGTATCTTTCGATACATGACTGACGAGGTAGAATTTTCTTTCCGCAGTAGGTTGCCATTTCTTTTTGCGGTTGACCAATTGCCATCCAAGGCTATAGGACCCGGCCTGTTCTGCTATTTACCCATAGCTGGGGAGGGAAAGAAGAAGAATTTTCATACCTTTTCCAAGGTTATTAGCACGTAAGTGAATGTAATGGGTTCGACTAGAATTCGAACTCGGCTCTCCGATTCCTCAATCTGGGAATACTATTGACCGAATGTATGAGTGAAAAGGAGACAAAAAGGAGTTGAACTGTCTAGGGTAAGTAATGAGGAAAAGGTCTTGGAAAATTTGGATATTCACAGGACAGACTGAAGGCCAAAAGGACAGAGGGAAATGGAACATAATCTACGTAGCGAGCTTGAATGGAAGAACAGAATTTAGGAAAGATAACAAAAAGAAAAATAGTTATTAAGAGTTGCAAAGAACAGGAAACTGTGGAGGGCCATGACCGCCTACCTTCTGAAGAGGCACGGCACATAGAAGAAAAGACGGCAAGTAAAACATCACATATGAATCAGAAGTTGGTGCGACATCACGAAAGACGCCTTCCAGAATATAAACAAGCGTTAAGACAGGAAAGTTTCGTTCGAAACAGAGAAAAGAGTGTTGAAAAGATACGATATATAAAATAGTTGAAGTGACAGCGTTTTATAAAATTCAGTGGAAAGAACAAATGATCAACAAGGAGTTTTTTAAAGAAAAAGGGAGCTAAAAAAAAAAACAGGAAGAAAAAGTTGACTTTTCTGGGACACATTATGAGAAAACGTAGCTGGGAAATTCTGAAAGTAACAGGACATATGACCCTTCACTAAAGATCTTCGCGAAATGGTCGTTTCTTTGTATTGCTACCGACTGTACCTGATTCCTCTTGCCTGGTTATGTCTTTAGCTAAGGGAGATTAGACCAAGAACTGAGGATTGCTTTGATATCTGGAATCCCAATATTGACGTTCCGTCCTTGACAGAGTTAAAAGCATCTCAGCTGACGAGGGCAAAGCCTCTAATCGGGAGGTTTTGAAGCGCATGGAACCACCATTTACTTATCGTTGTTCCCGGGTACACCCTGACCCGAGGTGGTATCACCTGTTAGGGATCCCAGGTATGGGCAAATAGTTATAGTGAAATTATCGGTAATGCATATTCGTAGCAAAAGAATTACAAGCAATACATTTCTATAAGCAAAAAAATATTACCAGCAATACAGTTTTGTCATGAAATAACTAGTGCATTGTAACCAAAACATTACCAGCAGTACATTTTTTCAAAATAAAATTACCAGCAGTACATTTTTTCAAAATAAAATTACCAGCAGTACATTTTTTCAAAATAAAATTACCAGCAATACATTTTTGTAACAAAAAAAAAAATGCCAACAATATATCTTTGCAACAAAAATTAACAAATACATATAGGCAGTTATAAGATTTTTCTAATATAAGGAAATATATAAGAAATTTTTTAATTGCTCGATAAACGGTTCCTGCAAACAATTTTCTGAGAACTAATTTCTCTTGTCAAACATAGCGTAATCTGGTGATATATTTCTTTTGCATTTAGCTCTCTCTCTCTCTCTCTACACACACACATATATATATATATATATATATATATATATATATATATATATATATATATAAAAAGAAGAGAAAACCACAAACCTTTTTGGTTTGTTTTGTTTTTTAAATATTATACATTATTTTCCATATTTTTTGATACACGGGTTTCCGATCTTGCGACCTTCGTCATGCAAAGAGTAGATATTTCCACATATTTTTTAAAAGGAATTACCAAAAACAAGCATTTTTTTAAAAATTTGATTTTTGGGTGTAAGTTCTGAAGTAGAGTGTGGAATTGGTCAATATCACCCCATGAGGATTCCCAGAAAAGGAGACAATCATTTAAGTGTCGATTCCAAGATTCAGTGAAGTGGTTTTTTTTTTAATATTTTCCCCATATATTTGTTCTATGTTTTCTTGCAGGTTTTCCTCAAGACAAGCTAATTTTATGGCGGCATATGTTGCTGCCATTTCCGTTCCCAATGTGGTACCTAGGGTTTGGATATAGTTTTTGTTGTCAAATTCATAAATTGCTTTTTTTTTGGTATGAAGTTTATTTGGAAAATAATTTCGTTTTTTGTTAATATCCTATTACGTGTTACGCAGAGTTTTGTAAATTTTTACATAATATTTTTGTTTATATTGGTGTCGATTAATTTTAGTTGACATCAGTAGCCTATATAACAACATACACTAGAAATTAAGTAAACGGGTAATCTCAATGTAGATTTAAAAACATCCAGAAACTCTCAGATCTCAGATTTACTAAGGAATTTATTATCAAGGCCAGCAACACGTTTAGCAAAAAAAAAATAAAAATAGGGGCAATAATGTATATAAAAAAATCCACATAACCAAAAACGTTTGCGACTTCTATTTTCTTCTTAATATATGTCTACAGTTTTTAAAATTCACAATACATAAAAAACCGCTTACATGTATGTATATATGCATGTATGTGCGTATAGATTTATTTATGTATTTAGATATAGGACTGAATATTAAAAACTACACACTGCTTCATATATATATATATATATATATATATATATATATATATATATATATATATATATATATATATATATATACGTTCGATAAGGCTTATTTTCGTGATATCAAATTTTCTCTTTATACATTATTTTAGTTCCGCAAAAATTATTCTTGTGGATTGGGACATTTTAGAAGTGTCCAAGTATTTATTTCCTGTAGATTTAAGCCACTCTCACTTCCATATATATATATATATATATATATGTGTGTGTGTGTGTGTGTGTGTGTGTGTGTAGTGTGTATACATATATACGTGTCTGTATGTATACATATATATGTTTATATGTATGTCTGTGTACGTGTTTAATTTATTTGTTTAGACGTTATTTGATACACACACACACACACATATATATATATGTTTCATTTAATGGCTGATAGTTATTTAATGCTTGATATATATATTTCATTTAATTCAAGAATCAAGTAAAATCTTTTGTCGCTCTTATTAAGTTATTCTTGTGTTATTTTAGCCGTTTTCAACGTGTTCGTTGTTAATATTTTTTTTATAGTCGCCTTCTTTGTTTATGATTAATAGAACATTCAAGGCTGTGTGAGAAGGAATGTGTGTAATTCCAGCACGTTACTTTCCATTGCGAAATAGGCTAACTTTGAAATATATATATATATATATATATATATATATATATATATATGTACAGAGACTCAATCATCTTAAAACCTCTTATACTATTAAATTAGATGATTGTGTTATTTTTTTATTTTTTATTTTTTAATAGGTGCAGGCTGCATTTTGTGGGTATCTAGGTTAGTTTTTTTTATGGAATTGTGAACAATTAAGTAGTTTGCCATTTTTCTGTTGACAGCAGTCGACGCATATTAAAGGAAGCAAATCGGTTTATAATTGGTCGATAATCATATGAATTCGGAGAGACAGACTAAATATCATTACAACTAGAAAAGAGAAACAAAATAACACGTTAACCCTTCTTCTTCTTCTTCTTCTTCTTCTTGTCGTCGTCGTAGGTTATGCCTTCAATCTGTCCTGTGAATATCAAATATATCTAAGTAGCTTAGAGGTTTTGGCTACTATAACCAAGTAGAATATGGTAGCAGTAATCGACTGGTACGCGTCGTAGTCGCAGGTAAGAAGTGTAGATCAATGGCGTAGTCCAGTTGGGCGTCGTTATAGACCTAGCTCTCAGACTACGGCTCTTTGACTCTCCAACACGTCCGTCGGTATTTATGACGGACACCAGCCAATCATATTCCAGTGAGGGGGAACACAGGTGTATGCATATTCCATTATATCATTTATCAAGACTACTTTCTTCATTATACTCCCTAGAAATTTCAACTGTCTCTCTCCTGATGTTAATATTATAAGTGTCCTTTTGTTTCCATTTTCTTTAAAACCTCGTCGTTGCTCACATGTTCGGTCCATGGCATTTCCAGCGCCCTTCTATAGAATAGTGTTTCTGTTGCTTCTACGTCATCTGAAAAAGATTGTCTAGAAATCACTGCCATATAGGAAGATTGATATTATATAACAATTCACTACTGTATTCCTTGTTTCCTCGTCTTGGGTATGACCATAAACTGCATCCGGTAGCAAAGCCCCGGATCGAGAGTTTGAAGGTTTTAAGAAGTGTAGAACCACCTCTTAACTATTGTTGATCCCAGGTCCACTCTAATCCGGGGTGTTAGGACCTGTTAGGGCCCCAGCTATGGAAAAATAGTGAGCCCCAAAACAATAACAATACAATTTAAAAAAAATAAATATGCAAAATACAATTTTATAGGAATACGACAATCAATGCAACAATAGAAAATAAAAAAAATACCTTTTTGCAGTAATATTACCAACAGTTCATTTTATAATCTACAAACTATATATATATAAAAGCATACCTATAACTTGAAAGTATAAAAATATGTATAAAATATTGTTGAGAGGTCCTCCCCTTTTTACACAAATGGACTCACCCAGTATACTACTGCTACGTGAAGAACCGAGAGGAAACAGAGAAGAGTGAGAGTGAATGGTTGTAGTTAACCGGAAGAGTGAGAGTAAGGTAACAAACAGACAGAACAAACGTACCCAACAAGAGTCACAGTGAACAAAGCACGTAGACTCAGTAAGAAGTCATACAGCGATATTTCAATACCAAAGACTGTATAGATATTTTGCTACTAACCCGTATTCCTGGAACTACTAACCTGCATTACCAGTTTGTATTATTACGTTAATACATTATTTTCCTATATTCATTTCTGGTGTTTGTTATTTATTGGTACCGGATTTCATCCCGGAATCCCCAACAAATATTTGTAGTTGAAAGCGTAAAATTGGGTACAAAATATTTAGATTTCGGCATTAAATAACCCATAGAGGTGTTGATATGTCACAAAACAAAACCAACCAAGTTTGTTTAAAACGGAATTTTCCTGTGTCTTAATACTTTCCTTAGCTTTTGGAAGACATCTTTCGCTATCTCAATGAGCCTTCTATCTTCCCCTGTCGCACTTTCTGTCCTCTATTAAAACACTTCCCAGATATTTAAACTATAGTACTTGCTTGATTTGTAATGTAGGTCCTTAAAATCTCTTTATTCATTTCTTGATTGATTGATTCGTTTTCTACGGTTTATCAACCTTTTGCAGGTTATTTAAAGCCACAAAATATTTTTAGAATTTAAAGGTTTTTTTTTTTTTAATTGATGTTCGCCTTGTTAGAGACCCAAGCGCCACTGGACGTAGAGTGCTACATAGGAGGAAGCACCCCAAGCAATGTGATAATACCTCAAAAGAGTCACTGGATGTGAAAGGAAATGAAGACTTTATAGGGAACGAGAAACCCAGCCCTAAAACAGGAAACAAGAGATAAACCTCTACTGTTCAAAAATCAGAGAAGAGTGTGAACTGGACGATAGATAATAATGGTTTAGTGATCCATGTTTTAATATTTAACCTATAGTTGTAGGGGAGAAGGGTTAGATTCATACCTTTCCCAAGAATATGTGGGGGGGACTGAATATATCGAACCCGACTGGAATTGGAACTCGGTTCTCCGGTTAGCATTTCCTAGCCATTATCTTCTTAGACCTCCCTCAGTTCCAACTTAGAGCACCAGTTATTCACAAGTGTTCACTCATTGAGGTACTGACTATGGTCGAATTTGCTTAATTTCAATGATCGTACGGGAACCAGTGTTTCAACTTGATGTGGTCGTAAGTCGTTTTTATTCAGTTAGACTTAGTATTAAGTATATTTTCGAAGAAAAAAAAAAGAAAAGAAAAATATTACAAGAAATAAGTAATAAATATATTCTTATCTTTGATATCTAAAACATACATGACTTTGACTTGAGAGGATGAAACATTTGAATTGATTCTTCAAGTATCTAGCTAAGAGAAGAGATAAAAAAATCAGGCTTGTCAGACGATAAATTTAGACCCGGCAGCTGTTCATGAATAAGATAAACCCTTCTTAAATTAGTTGCACAGAAACAAGTTTGGCAAATGTCCAGATTCTTCTGATAGAATTTAGGTGTTTCTTAAATTCTTACATGTTTTTTTTTTTTTTTCAAAAATATATTAAAACTTCCTGGCTTACGTATTACCTACCTGACGAAACGTACCTAGGACACTTTCTTTCAAGATTAAACGTTTTCTTTAATTAACAACCATGATTTTTCTACTATACATTAATAAAGTTACCTCCTGCAAAAGTATTTTTGTCCTTTCGTTCAGTAAAACGGTGAGACCTAGTTGCCATGTAGTCAGGGCATCAGAATAAAAACTGCTCGTCAGAAAAGTTGCCACGAGAATATTTGTCGATGAGACAGAGGGAAGCCACGTCACGTCGGTGAGAAAGTGACCGTTGACGTGATTCCAGGTCAGTATATATTGTATTGCAGACCATTCACTGTATTTTGTCAAAACTCTTGTGATATGCAAGCTGTAGCAGTAGACAAGATATGGCTGCAGCATTCAATGCACGGTCGAATGGTCGATTTATAAATGTGCATGATGGATTGTGACGAGAAAAAATTAACACGACACAGTGAATCTGCCTTCCTAGCAACAAAGCTAGCAATTCCTATGAGTTATGTTGAGTCGAAAATCATTCTGTTGCTGTAAAGCAATTACAATGACGAAGAAGATGCTTATATTACGGGAATCAGCTTTTCAACGCCCGTAAGTCTGTTATATGTTAGGTTTGGTTTGGTTTATTTTGTTTTACGGCATATCAACCTCAATGGTTTATTTAAACATTTTTTATTGTTGGTAATATTTTGTTGTGTCAAAAATCTGTTTCTGATAATATTTTTCCTTCAAAATTGTATTGCTGGTAATATTTTTTTTCAAAAAAGTATTGCTCGTAATAGTTAACTATTTGCCCATAGCTGGGACCCTAACAGATGCTACCACCCTGGGTCAGGGTGGACCTGGGAACACCAGCAATTAAGAGCTGATTCCACGCTCCTCAAAACCTCCTGATCAGAGGCCTTGCTGCTGGATGTAGTTTATCGCCTTACTCAGGACGTATATGTTAGGGATATCAGTTTATATTAAGCTGTGGGATAATAATTTGAGAAGTGGTCGAGTGGTTAGAATGTTCGCTTTCTGACCACGAGACCCGGGTTCGAATCTCACCATGGTTGATTTTTCAGGAAAGTGACTTCTTGATATTACCGCTTGTGACTTGTGAGTGAAATTGGGTAGACGGTAAACCCTTGGGAGGCGTCGGTAGTTGTACTAGCGACGAAATCGCGTGACTGGGGATTTGAGAAAGCTAGTGCTGTTCACATTGTTGTTCTCCCAGAAAATGTAACTAAGGTGCGCATAGTTGACATATAAATTACAGGTGGGATCTGTGGGTGTGAAACAAAACCTGCCTTTTTAACACAATTTCATTAGGTTTCTAAACACGTGTGTGTGTGTATGTGTGTGTGTGTGTGTATGTGTGTGTATATATATATATATATATATATATATATAAGCGTCCAAAACTAAGGGCAAAATTTTTAAACCTAATATTTGTTAGAAATAACAACTGTGAAAAGCTGAAATTTTGACAACTGGTAGTCGTTATCATCCATAATAACATACTAAAATTTGAATCATTTGCAAAGGATAGAAAAAGAATTATAACACTTATTTATTTATTTTCAAAATAGGATCGTCCAAAAGTAAGGGACAAAATTGAGAAAATCAATGTAAACAGTATGCTATATACAAATTTTTTGATTTTTTTCTAAAGAATAAGTCTTACCTAGTCATTTGTAAACGTTGCATCAGCCGGCACCATGGCGAAACGCCAAAAACTTGATTACTCTGTGAGACAAGCTATTGTGAAGCTACACAAGGAAAAGCACACCATTAGAGAGATTTCAGAGAAAGTGAAACGTTCCAAGAGTGTTGTAGGCAGGGTTGTTAAATCCTACAATGATACTGGCAAAATAGTTAGTGCTTTTAAAACCGGCAGACCCCGCAAAACTTCGGCAAGAGAAGATCGAATAATTCAGCGTATGTCATTAAAGGACCGTTTTAAGTCTTGCACAGAAATTAAAAGGGTTATGAATAGTACCTCATGTCTTAATGTGTCAAGACAGACTGTTTGTAGACGACAGCAAGAAATAGGGCTGTTTAATCGAACCCCAGGGAAGAAACCACTTGTTAGTTCGAAGAATAAGAAGAAGAGATTAGAGTTTGCAAACAGGTATGTAATTTGGACATATGAAAATTGGGCAAAAGTATTTTCAGTGATGAAAGCAAGTTTAATTTATTTGGAAATGATGGAAAAAAAACAATGTAAAGAGACGTATTGGTGAAAGATTAAGTGCAAAGTGTACTAAGAAAACTGTCAAGTTTGGGGGCGGAAGCGTCATGGTATTTGGAATGTTTTCTAGCCAAGGTACAACGCCTCTTGTCCGGTTACAAACTCGTGTCAACGTGCAGATCTATAAAAACATTGTTCAAGATCATGTTGTGCCAATCATACAGAATTCAGGTTTCAATAGGGCTACCTTTATGCAAGATAATGCCCCATGTCACAAGGCAAAGGTGCTAATGAGTTACTTTAGCGAGCAAGATTTGGAAATTATGGATTGGCCACCGCAAAGTCCTGACTTAAATCCAATAGAAAATCTTTGGAAGACCTTAGGAGTGAAAGTTATGGAAAGAAATCCCACTAACACGGAGGATTTGTGGGTGAAGCTTCAAGAAGAATGGTCTAAAATTAGTATCGAGGATTGTCAAGAAATGATTCGTTCTTGTAGTCGAAGATGTGCAGCTGTCATTGAGAGCAAGGGCTCATTTACTAAATATTGATTGTACATGTATTTTTATTGTTTTTTTGCCGTTTACATTGTTTTTCTCAATTTTGTCCCTTACTTTTGGAGGTTCCAAATTTGAAAATAAATAAATAATTCTTATAATTCTTTTTCTATCCTTTGCAAATGATTCAAATTTTAGTATGTTATTATGGATGATAACGACTACCCGTTGTCAAAATTTCAGCTTTTCACAGTTGTTATTTCTAACAAATATTAAGTTTAAATTGTTGTCCCTTAGTTTTGGACGCTACTGTATATTAAATGTATATATAAATATGATGATAAGTAATAAAGAATAAGTAAGGGAAATATTGTTTTACAGAAGGATAATGAGAATTCTATGAACGGGGCAAGTAGGAAACGATGAAAGCATAAAGAAAATGGCAATAAAAGGAACACAGTCAGAATCAAGAAGAGAAAGTTGGCATTCTTTAGATACAACGAGGAAGGAGATCTTGGAAAACTTAACACTCACGGGTTATATTGAGGGCAAGAGAGATAGGGGAGGTCAAGTGTCTTCTCCTTGGCGAACTTAGGTAAATGAATGGCAGACCGGAATATTTAGGTACTGACCCACTCGAACATATTCGTATTGATCTAATAGGCAGCTGGGTGCGTGACTTAAAAAGTCATTAACTGTGAAATCATTCGTAATTCGACCAGTAAAAATAGCAATATGTCAAACCTGTTCAGAAATGAAACATTCGTCTACAACAGCGGTCCGGCCCACGAAGGATTTTGTCCGGCCAACCAACATAACACCTGGACACTAATTATCTAATTAATTTGTGAAGCAAGTGGCAGAAACATGTCATTTGGAGTTAATCGACTTCAAATGCGACAATTTTTTTAAATCAAAATTCCATTCCTAATCTACTGCTGACTTCTACAGGAAATATGTTTTACCAAGTGGGAAATGGAAAAGCCGATTGAATAATGAGAAAATGATGGCGTCCTTATTTGGAAGTACATATGGTCGTGAACAACAAAATAAATTTTTTTGAAACAAAACAATTACAGTTGACCACTGATGACAATTCCAGAACAACGTAACAATAAACAATTTTTGCTATCCTCTGCCAGCCGCAATGATGAAAAAAGCATTACCTCGAACCATCGCCAGTGAAACACGCTGAAAGAGCCACTCCGTTTCGCGAGGCCAGTCCCTTAATCGAGATGCAATCGCGCCAATTCTCCGAAGGAACGCCATCGAACGAGGGATTATAACCCCTTAAGTCTCCACTGCCGCAGGAGTAAAAAAAAATCTATCAGCAAAGGAAGAATATTTAACTATTTTTTTCATCTCTTCGTCCCGGGCGATGGATCCTGGCTCAACCGCGGAACTGATCAAATTAACGACCGAAAATATATCCGCACAGGTCGCATCCCAAATCAACGACTTCCCCATTTTAAAAAGGAAAATGGTAATCCGGCCGCTTTCCATCACCATGGTTTTTAAAAAGGAAAATGGTAATGCCATCCGTCCGTTTTCCATCACCATGGTCGAGACATACGGGTTCGATTTGGGAAGGGAACCCAGCTGCATCCAAACCTCTTTCGTGAACAACTATTTTAGAAAATGATATGTACTCAAAGTCGTTTAAGAATAAGGTTGGGTGATGATCACCTAGGTGATGTTTTACTCTTATCATTGACAAATATTTCACCTGATGTGAAGAACTTATCCAACACTTAGCAGAAACAAATGCCTCATTAAGTAATTTGACATTTCTCACCTTGTTTCGTTTGTAGTAAGGAATTTGAATTTTTGGTTGATTTGTTTTAGTTTGTTATCCTATTATTCCTGTGGTAAAACAAGGAACCCTGTTTAAATAACATAACATTAACTTCGTTGTTTTTTTTTCTTTAAGCCTCCAGACCGAGGCAATCATCTGGACGGAGCGGTCTGAGGTCGATACAATTTATTATAGTACATTTGATGCCATGGCCTTCTGGGACATTGAATAGTTTTCTGGCGCGCTTTCTGAAAAAGGTCGCCGACCGCTGGTCTAGAATGTACTCGTTAACTCTGTCGATGTTTTGTTTTTCGTTCTTTTTCCTGGTGACATTTCCTGATGATGGTCGGTAGAGGGTAAAAAGGAATGTGAATTAAGTGGTTGGCTCTGATTACAAAGTTTAACGCACCGTTTGCAAGTAGTAAATGGCAAACATACAAACAAATGCCCGGAGAAAGATAATTCCTTTGCATTTACCTTTGACGTTAATATTCGAAACAAAAAGAAACGCATAATCAATTGTTTCGCACTGTCATCGCAGACACAATTGTTTTAAAACCACTTGTGATGTACGAACCCCATATATATATATATATATATATATATATATATATATATATATATATACACCTAGTGAGCCAGAAAGATCCCGTTTAGGTGAAACCTAGGTAGGTTTTTCTGGCTCACTAGGTGTGTCTAGGTCTGCTCTACGGTTGTATTGAGCTCTTTTGTTAGTTAGTTGTTACTCGTATCGGGTTTTTTTCTTTGGGCTTCAGACCTGCATCTGTGCGATTTTTTGTCGGCAGAAGTTCATATTTGTAGCTCTTTCTTTTTTTTTTAAAACCTTTTTCCCTCGAAATTGATTTGATTAACAAATCAAAAATTCGAGGGTTTTTCAAAAATTATCTAGTCTGATCCATCTATCTATCCATATATCTATCTATCTATCTATATATATATATATATATATATATATATATATATATATATATATCATTATTATTATTATTATTATAGCTAGCCACTCGTATTCGAGAATACCCATTTACTATTGCGGTTAAACAATCCCTATTGGCTTAGGCGCATTTGTATTTATTCAACACCCACAGAGCAACATCTAGTTTATAAAGCAACCGACCTTAGTTACCGTTTCTGGGAAAAAGGGTATTATCGAGCGTGATCATCAATTTGAACAAGGCCATCATGCTCAATCTCTCGGCCACGGTGACTTGTGACTTCGTGCTAGCACATCTATTTGGTTCTTTCCGCTATGACAAGTGTCTTGTGATATTTATCTACCCCCCACAAGGGTTACATGTGGCACAAGGCCGGGTTTAATGTGGGATGTCCGAGCCCGAAGGCTCGACCAAAAATATTCCCTGTTTGAACCCGCATAAACGTGTTCAGGAGCAGACAACCACCCCGAACGAGACTTTGCCCTTCGGCGGAGCCTCGTCCGGGTTCTTCTCTTCCCGAAGGCAGAGAGATAGACTGTTAGCCAAGTGTCTTGTTAAGCCGTAAACTTCTTTTTATAATTTCGGTAACTTCGGCGAAATCATTTTTCTGCACGAAGGCCGAAAGCAGACTACGTAAATACGTTTTCTGCGCATAGGCTCCATGCATACATCCGCTTTAACCAAAATAAGAATTTAATAAACAGTCAGAGTCTTTCTCGCTCCAAAAACCAAAACTTTAATTCGTAGTCAAAGAACGGCTGTATATCTCTAATTCAACCAAACCCGAAACAAACTAGCTTTCGATATCTAAACCGGCGAGCTGAGAGAGAGAGAGACGCAACTCAAACTAACCTCCACGGAAATATCGACGCGCTGAGAGAAAAAAACCCTGACAACGACAAGCATCAACAATATCCATTTCACTTTTTTTACCATTTTCTCTTCCTTTTGTCTTAGCAACAGCAACAGATAAAAGTTACTAGTTTTTTTTGTGTATATAAATAGATTATACATTTATTTAGCCATATTTGATGTATTCGTTTTTACTTGAATTTGCGTTTGCCGATGCGGAGAAGGGATTTGCCTCCGCAACAGTAACAACAACAACAACAACAAAAAGGCTCTGTCTTACGCCTCCGCAACATATGCCATAACAGAAATTTTCATTATAATTATCAACCTGCTGAAGTTAGAAAGAGGTCAGTTATTTAATTTTCTCCCGCTCTTGCTTGGCTGTCTTTTAACCTTTCAGTACTAGCTTGGGCTTCAAAACACCGGATCCAAGTCTCAATAAATTCTGATTCATCCAAACGACTTAAACATCCTATCAGAGAAGACATATTGTTGATTGTATTGTTCTACGACACGTAATCAGTAGTCAAATTCTTGCCTGTTACTAAGTCTACAATTCCTTTTATATCTCTTCTATTTGACATATACTAATTGGTAAAATCCTATTTACCAATCCACTACAATATAGGCAGCTATCCTGCTCATTAGGCCTGTATACTTGGATATATTTGTTTTTTTTTAATCAACTACCTTCCCGGCGTCCTTAGTTCTAGTCTAGGCGTTCATGTTCAGGAGACAATTATTTACTTCTGTCTTAATAGTATGTCAATTAGGTTCGATAAAGTAAAACCAGAAGATGAATTTGAAAATGTCCTTTAATCTGTTGTTAAATGGTACAAGAAATGGCTTGTATACGTTGAAGCCCCGGAAACGAAACTGCTCTCTTTTAAAACGACTCCATAGTCGTTTTCGCCTTCCATTACTATGGCTGTTGCTAAACTTCAGGGAACTTTGGTGTTGTACCTTCACGGTCTACAGTTTTCCACTGATATGATCAAGAAAGTTGGGTGCTCTTTACTTAAGGGGAAAAAAAGCTAATAGTCAATAATATCAAATATGATAATGACCAGATCGTGTTTGAAAAAAAACAAAACAAAAACAAAAAAAAACAATCCTCTCATTATAGATACAAATCTCTCTCTCTCTCTCCCTCTCTCTCTCTCTCTCTCTCTCTCTCTCTATATATATATATATATATATATATATATATATATATATATATATATAAAACGTCGTATATATCTTTATACCATTTTGTGTGGGTAAAAATTGAGTGTGAAAAATAAGGATGCTTCACACTTGTAATTTTTTGTTCCGTTGACACGTACTAATATCGCTATCGAAGAGGCTTCGTAAATATAATATACAACATGCTTTCAAGTATGCTTTTTAGAAATCATTTTAAACTATAAAAATTATGATTAAAAATAAAGAAGGGGAAATTCTTGTAATAATTCATTAGTCATCGAAAGACTATTTTTTTTTATTCCTGCCACATCCTTCATTTATGATTGTAATTAAAAGCTTTTATAATTAAATAATTCGATAGTTTTAATGCAGTTTTTATGTTACAATTCGGAGAATATCTTGTGGAATTTGGTAATAGCATGAGATAAAAATAAATTAAAAAATATATCTAATGATACGTTGCTTATAGTTGGACAAAAAATAAGCAAACTCTGGAATTACAGATTGAATCTACGTTTGTCAAAGACCTCAGACCTTCCAACGTTTACACAAAGCGTATTGTGCTTTGAGAAGTTTTGCAGTAAACATAATTTTGGTTGTAAATATGTAACATTTATGAGGATAATATATAGATGTCTTTCCTTAGGTGTTTATAAATTGTACACTGTTCGGCAACGAAGTATTTTAAATTATAAAATTGTACTTGGATTAAACGAAAATTACTTACAATATTACTTACAATTCATTCCTTCTTGCCGTCAATTTAGACGGCACGGATGCACTAGTACAGAAATAATACAAGTTAAAATTGTATCTCTTAGCTGATTGATGTTTTCTTCAGTCTCCCGACTCCAGGGTTTCGTAGAGAAAACCGTCTGTCCACTCATCAGGGGATATTAGAAATTATATAAAAATCTAAAAAATTTCCACTTTATCTGCGGGGAAATTGTTCTGCGATTGCTAAACAATTCAGCAATCGTTACTTTGTTTTTAAGGTAATTGTCCTATTTCTTTCTCTATTTGCAGTTCCAAGTTTTTATTTTCATTTTTACCATTATTCGCCCGACGTCTTTTAGAAACACGATGATCAGTAAATACTGAGAGGTCACGGTTAGGTCTCATTTTTACTCAATGAAAAATACTTCCAAGAACATCTTGATTCGAGAGTAACTCAAGATACAGGGTTTCTAAATAAGGTTGTTTTAAGGAGACAGGAAGTTGTGATAAGAAATGCCGATTATTGGTTGATGCAGGTTTATCTTGATTTGAAAATTTCAGATTATGATTATCGGATAAGCAGTTTCTCCATAGTCTCTTCCGTAAAGCAGTGGGTCTTAGGAAAAAAAAGTGACAGAAAGAATCTTCTTCCTTAGCAAAGTAATACGAAAGGAATAAGGATGATTCGACCCTGTGGATGTGGCATGTCGGGTTCTAGCTGTGAAGGTGGAAACTGTTGGAGTTAAAGATTGAAGATAGTCTGAACATCTGCCTTCTTAGATTAGGTACTCAGACATTTGACCCACGGACATTTCATCGACGGTCATTTGGCCGACGGACATTTAGCCGGAAATGTAGTGGCGTTCTTACATATATGTCACCCTTTTTATCGTAATATGCTACATATATTTATATTCATTTACTGTATTAATTTATAATTTTTCTTTTCTTTTTTCTTGTATCTTTTCGAATACGTTTATTATATGGTTTCGGTGCTCCGCCATAGTTTTACTGGTAACCAGTATATCATCCAAATAGGCTGTTGCGTAGTCAAGACCGCCCAGCATGGCGTCCATGACCTGCTGGAAAATTGCAGGCGCAACCTTGTTCGAGTCTATCTAACTCTTTGTTGATTTGCTCTAGAGCAGCGAAAGGGACATTCCGTCTCTTTTTGAATACCGGTTGTGCACCGTCCTTCACCTTAAACTTAGCTTTCATTTTAGTACATTTCCCAAGGCCGCCAGAAAAAACTTGGGGAAATTGTTGTTTGAGTTTTTTTTTTACATTTACCAAATTGGATGTTGTACTTTGTATCTTGCGACAAAATGTACTCATTGGGCAATCCCAAAGATTGAAGTTTTCTATCCAACCAGTTCCAAATAAGTTGTCTGAAGTTTTTAATACATAGGATTTGAGCTTTTTGGTAACTCCATTTAGTGTTACTGTAAGTATTACCTCGCCTAAAATGTTAATCTTTTCGCCAGTTACGGATTTTGCTATTTTATCCGTTTTTAATAAGTTCGGCTTGTTTAATTTTCGCCAAGTACGCCAGTTAATCGCTGAAATATCAGAACCCGAGTCAAGCTGAAATTACTGGACTTATTGAAAATATCCACTGTTACATATTTTCTTAAATTCCTATCGACAATATTGTCAGATTGAGCTTGCCTAATTTTATTTTTGGGTTTTCTCGTTCTGTTGGCGTACCAGCACGAAGTTAAAGTATGACCACTTTTATTGCAATTTTTGCAATATTTTTTATTCTTAACTGGACAGAATTTCATCCAATGCCATTTACCACAATGGTAACATGGTCCGGGCGTTTCTTTAACCTATTTGGGATTTGGATACTGCGTAATTTAGAACATGACATTTGCCTTTTGTCTTTTTGAGGGGAATCGGCGGTAGACTTACTTCTGATTTTATTAATCTGAGTCACACCTGATTCCTCGATAGTGTTTGAGTCACGCTTTACAGCTATTACTCTTTGACAGTCCTCTGCCAATTTTTGGAGAGTCAATCCTTGTTCGTTCTCAAGCTTGGTAAGTACTCGTCCTCTGACTTCGGCGTCTTCTGCTGATACTAGACCTTGTGTGAAAATTAAGCACTTGAAATTATCGGCAGTCAGTTCGGTTTAGTTTAAAATCATTACAGAGCTTGTTTACCGATGCTGCAAACGTTAGAAAATCTTGCTGGTTGTCTTTTACTGTGTTCAGGCATTTCCAACGTTTGTGAAATAAGGTTGTGTTAGGCCCGAATAGTTCCGATAGGAGCTTAATAGTCTCTGAAAAATCCAAGTCAGTCGTTTTCTTGGGTAGTATGAAATCTACGAACCTACTATGTTCTGTAGTTCCCAGTTTTCTCAATAGTAGACGTACCTTTTTTTTACTGGGCCATTGTTCACAGTCTACGTTGAAAATATCTTCGTAGCGCCTGTAAAAAGCCTGGAACGTTTTGTCTTCCTCTGGTACGTATTCAAAGGTTTCCATTGAATTGTGGATTATAATCTGGGAGAATATTGTATCTTTTTCAGAGTTTGAGCCTTTTAATGCATTTACGAGTAATTCTTTAAGTTGTTTCTGTTGTAGTTCAGCATTCTGAAAAAATTCGCCTTCAACCCTACCGTGCGCCGACGGCTTAATGGTTAGAATCTCCGACTGACACCAATTCAGTCGGGTTTCGATCCTGGCTAGAGGCAACCGGATGTCTAGCCACACTGATGAGCTGCGAAACAGTCTGTCTGTGGATGACGTTATATATATATATGTGAGTATAATTTCGCCCTACCGAAAACTCATTTTCATCTTTTTTCAATTTTCTTTAATTCTTTATTTTTCTATTTTTTTTATCTCGCTGCCACGTATGTTGGGGCATTTATTATGACATGGCAATATACCCGGATGACCTTATTTTCTTCAGTTTCTTTTTAGAATAAACAATGGGACTTATACTAAGTTAAAACTTAATGTTGCGAAAGGGTAAATGCAAGTGTCAGCCAGGACTCTTTGCAAATTACCCCCCACCACTCATCGTTACCTCTGTTTTTTTATGTTGTTGTATGTGTTATATGTAATTAGGAGTAGGTAGGCTTTCCTACCGCCGGTCAACTCTCCCCTTCTCTTGGATATGAGTAGAGGCTTACGCCTTGTTTCTTGTTTAGGAAGGTTCTGGTACTCTCTCTCTCTCTCTCTCTCTCTCTCTCTCTCTCTCGCTCCAAATTTTCTGTAACCCCTTGCGTCTTAGTGGCTTCCCGCCTTGCTTTGGGTTCAACGCTTAAAAAAAATATCTGTGTGTGTATGTCTCTGTCTGTGACAATGTACCCAATTACATGATTAAATATATATATATATATATATATATATATATATATATATATGTGTGTGTGTGTGTGTGTGTGTGTGTGTGTGTGTGTGTGTGTGTGTGACAAAGTGCCTGACTACATAATTATATGTGTGTGTGCATTATATATATATATATATATATATATATATATATATATATATATGTGTGTGTGTGTGTGTGTGTGTGTGTGCGTGTGTGTGTGTGCATTGTCTATGTCAGTTTCTGCGCGTGTGTGTGTATGTGTTTGAAAGTGGAAAAAAGTTTAGTTGCGACGCATTTCGTCCTTCATCGGACTAAATTAGTTATGCTAGTAGGACTACCCATGGTCACGACAGGTGGGTGCTGGGTATATTTTTTTTATCAAACATTTATAGACATTTTTTTTCTTTACATACCTTTTGGAAGTAAGCATTCCACGCTGAGATATGAGAAGATCTGCCAGGAATGGTGGAATATAGTAAGAGCCAGTGTGCAAATTTACTGTAGATGACCTTGCGATTAAGGCACGCTAGATATTTACGTTGAAGTGAATTTTTTTATGTCAAAATTGTTGTCAGTCTTGTTACTTTGGGCAACCAACGCATTTGACGTATTATTTTGAAAAATATTTAGATTCCTTGACGTTTCTCCTATGTATTTTTTGTGACAATTATTACAGGTGTTTTAGCTTCTGGTTTTTTTAGTATTGACTAAATATTTTATTGCCTTGGATGTAGTAGTAGCAGATTTTATGTTGAGTTCGTATAGATTTCTTCTATTGTAGATGTGATAATTAGAATTAATAGACAGAAAAATACATTATTTGATTCATTGGGTTTCTCGAGGAGGCGTTTTTTTGTTTTGGAATATTTTATGGGTTCTTTGTTTCGTACTGAATATAAAATAATTAGTGTACTGGATAAGTTTGAAAGTGTTTTCAATGTATTTCTCCTTTTCGTGTAAATATTCCAAGCTGCATATTCTTAGTGCTTTTAAGTAGAATCCGACAAATATGCCGGATTATATTTTGATGAGAACAGGCATTTATTATGTCGTTTTTGTTGGTTGGTTTCCGGAAAACAATGAGTTTAAAACTTGTCAACGCGGGGTAGCTTGATATCTAGGAAGGGCAAAGAATTTTATTTTTCCATTTCGTATGTAATTTCTAATGTGTGTTCGACATATTTTTAGTTGACCTGCTAAATCAGGTAAATCAGTATCACGTGGATATGTAAGTAGAGCATTATCAATATAACGGAAGTATGTTGATTTTTGGGCAAAATATTTTTGAATGGACCGGATTCAACAAAATCTAAGAACATACCATCGCTTCACTGAGAGGTGATCCCACTGGTAATCCAAATTTTTATTTGTAAATATTATTATTAAATGCGAATTAACATTGATTGGTAATGAAACAACAGATTTTTATTATTTTAGCTGTTGGTAGAGTGAGTTTTAACCTTGATTGTACACTATTTACATTAATTCGGATTATTTTCCTCATCGTTGTCGCTATATTTGTTACAACGTTTCATCCGTTGTACGCTCCAGCCTTCTTCAGGTGGTGGGAATATCGAACT